>JAOEHT020187050.1:0-11421 GCA_025448195.2 Parazoanthus atlanticus | reverse complement strand
TCCCCCGAGGAAAAGACAAAAAACTACTTACCCTCAAGGTGCAAGGATATCGAGGTGAAAGTTGTTTGCCGTTTTCGTGGAGGAGGTGAAAGGCGTTTGACCCGCGAGGGTCGAGAACGCCGCTTTTCCTGGTGAAAGTATATTTCATCCTCGATATCCACGCCAATCTGTAGCAACGAGAAATAAATTCAGCTATCAATGAGATATCGGTTTGTAAGACTTCGTTTAATATTTCAAACCCGATCGGAGGAGGGGTGAGCATTCCAGGGGTATGGATTTAGACACGTTTCTGAATCAAAGTGTTTTTTACATTTCAGCGGTAGAAATATAGTAAAAAGTTTAATAAACGTTATTAGATTACCAGATTATAAGATTATTAGATATTTTAGATTATTAAATTATTGGATTATAAGATTATTGGATTATCAGGTTATAAGATTATTAGATATATTAGATTAGTAGATTTTTAGATTATCAGATTATTGGCTTAGATTTATTAGATTATACAATTATTTAATATGTTAGATTTGATTAATAGCTTATAAAATTATTATATTTAATAGATTATAAGATTATTAAATTGTTCAGAACATCATATTATTAGATTATAAAATGATCAGATATATTAGATTGTTAGGTCATCAGAGTATTAGGTTATCAACTTATTAGAATATCAGATTATTAGATTTAGTTGATTGTTAGATTATCAGGTTATTAGATTATTACTGAGATATATTGGATTATTAGATTACGGCTGGGAGTTCCTGTAACCAAGTGCGAGAATGCAGTCCATATGGTGATTACGATCGTTACAACCCCGTTATATGATAAGGCAACGATCATACGGGAACCGAGTCCGTTCTGCGACATGGCCGTCTCAAAGAATATAAGCCGAAAAAAGAATAAGAGAACGAAAACAGATATTTTTTCGCTTTGTCTCCGATATTCTGGTTTTGGTTTGGCGCTCTTTTTCTCCCGATCCTAGGTTGGCTGGTTTACATGCGAGTCTGATCCTAAATTGGTTGATTCACATGTAAATCTATTTCATCCTAGGTTGGTTGGATAGCTATGTGAGTCCGATCCTAAATTGGTTGATTTACATGTAAATTTATTTCATCCTAGGTTGGCTGGTTTACATGTGAGTCTACCGTTTTCTCCTTACCGGCGTTGGTTTGTGCAAGGTGACGTAATACTGGACGTTCTTCTCTCCATGGATAGTGACTTTCCCCATGATATCCGGGATCTTCGTTGGGTCACTCAGCCTCAACTTTAAGTTAAAGTCAACAAATGTCGTCCCCCCCGTGAACATAACAGTTCTTTCTTCTCTGTGGTCAGCGGCATCGCGATCAGGCTCAAACCGTCCACGGACCAGGAAACGGACTTTCCCAAGCGGCAAGGTGATTGGCTGAGAGCACACCTCCGAAACGAGGCAATCATCCGGATTTTTAGGCTGCGACGTATCAAACAATGCTATCCTCAGGACAAATTGTTTTCCCGGTTCTGCGATTTTCGTTAAAAGTCCTTTGAGCTCCACTGAGACAAAGGTGTCGAGTGACACAGCACGACAGACGTCTCGAGAAACACAACTGGAAATTTGTTGAATGAAAAATTTATGGTTGGTGGGAATACGGCGTATAAGCTTGTATAGTCCGCCTCGGGTGATCAGAAAGGAAGCTGATTTGCAAACATTCACTGAACACGATACCTAAATAGGAAATGGTAAATTAGTTATTCAGTGGCAACGAATATGGAGAGATATGAATACAGACAGATATGAACATAGTCACAGACACAAGTAAATACAAACACAAACAAATACGAACACGAACACAAACCGAGCGCGGACACAGACACAGATACAGACACAGACACAGACACAGACACAGACACAGACACAGACACAAACACAAACACAAACACAGAAACTGAAACTGAAACAGACACAGACACAGACACAGACTCGGACACAGACACAGACACAGACACAGACTCGGACACAGACACAGACACAGACACAGACACAGACACAGACACAGACACAGACACAGACTCGGACACAGACACAGACACAGACACAAGCAAAGACACGGTCATATCTGACTAATGCAAATACAGAAACAAACGTAGACACAGATACTCTAAAGGTCAAATGACACATACATTTTGTTTAACTGAAGAAAGTGAAATCCTGTAGATTTTGATGTCAATCAGAAATCCTGAAATTACTTTTTTGATCTGACGTTTTGTTTGCGAGAAAATGCATTTTAAATCAAATTGAACATATCTTCGGAAGGTGATCGGGTCGTTTTCGGATTGTTGACTTCAGTGACGTCAGAAAAGACGCGCGAAAAAGAGATTTGGCGGCTCAAACTGATAAGGCTGCACAGCCATACAAAGTTTAGATCAATCTCTGGAATGTCACCGTCGTTCGCATATTCCATATAGAAACATAGCTGTAGAATTAGAACCCGAACAATTATGTCAAATCCGCAGCGACTTCTCTGACGTCATGAACTAGTTCCATTCCCCTCTCGAAAGTTTCCAGAAGTTCTAGATGTCTTCGGAAACACTTCGGTTTCTTGATTTTGAACGGAATGTTCGACAAGAAAATCAACTTTTAGCAAAAATCTGAGAGCACACTCGAAAACGCAGACGCTTAAAGTACTGAAATAATTCAAAACTACAAATTTTCAAATTATATGACATTTGTCCATAGTTAATAGAGCAAAATGGTTATGAAACTCGGCCAGTTTCTTTGTTATAGGTTTTTGTTCTCTATCTCTTTTGTTCGTTGGCCTTGACGGTGCACAAAACACAAAAGGTATTGAAATGCATAGGAACAACTAACCAGTAAAAATATTTGTTCTCACACATTGAACAAAGCAATGTGCACTGTCACGGTTCGTTCAACCTAAGACAATACAAAGCAGCTTTGTACACTCCGTTTGAAGTTTGTTGAGCTTCACAACCAGTTAGTTCTATCAACTATGATATGACATATACATTGATCTGAAAATAGGAACTTTCATTTTTTCGCAATAGACAGAGTCAGGTCAAACGACACGGCTTCTTTGCATTTGACCAAATATACTGAGTCCACAGGCAGGATTTTTGAATTTGCTTGCTAAATTGTTCACGTTCAAATGTTTTTATACTGAGTAGTATAAGACCACATCAAAACGCTCAGATAAGTTAAGTACAGTGAAATTGTCACAATTCATGCAAAACAAACAACAGGAGACAAACTGTGTCAGGCGGCAACAAACCTTCACCATTGGCAAAAACTATAGAGTAGAAACTAAGGTCTTGAATTATGTGGATTACAAATACCAGCATTTAAACAAATCATATTAATGGAATACCACCAGCTTTGTTTCTAGAAGTGTAATACAAGAGTTTGACGTTGAATGAATCGACTTTTGGTATTTTGTTAAAAGATCAGTTGTGCCAGCTTACCGGTTTGTGGCATGTCACATATCCTGATCGGTACCTCACTGTGAAGGAATAGGCGTTGATAGCAGGGCCCCGGTAAACGAATGACCCGAACTCGTTATTTCGAGCACCGAAACACACTGGGGCACCATTGAGTTTCTTCAGTACGCATGCGGCATCTCCGTAGGCGCAAAATGCAGTCAGGAAAACCAGAATGACAATAGATGCCCTCATTATTCTTCAATGGCTAGAACAGAAAATATAAAATAAGTCACATAAAGAAAGAGATATATCATGAGCAGTCTCAAGTTTACTTTACTACTGGATAACTGTGTTACTCCGGTGTTTCTAGATTTGATCGCTGAAACGAAATCTCCCTCAGATACCCTTTTAATTGTGCTCGATGAATGGAGATGTTAGTTAGTCTTGACACCGGCTCTGAAACGGGCCACAAACTGAGCTTGAAAGGTCTCTTCTCAATTTCAGCAGAACTGATCTATTTAACGGCAAAAACGTATGACAAGGAACATTTGGAGCAGAATGAAATGGTCGAACTCACCAAATCAAAGCAATTAGCTCGACGTCTTCAAAAGCCTGGTTTAGCACAGCACTAAACTTTGAAACAACCGAGTGGTAACGAAGCCCCTGGACTGTGATTCTAAAACAGGTGTAAGGTATGATTATACGGCTATGTAAATCTACATAAATATCTCTACTAATATCTCCTTTCATTTGTCATACAAATTACAGTTAGGAGAAAAAAAAGTTGATCAGCTTTGCGAGTCTACCTGTGGAAAGGAATATTAGTTCCTAATAGTCATTTAATGCCACTGCCAAGATATTAACACCAGTGAAAAGAACTGAAATAGACAATCAGATTAGATATATCTCATATATGAACCTCAAAAATGAGCAGTTATCCATAAATACGAAATCTACGGGTAGTTGGACACTAACTGCAGCTCAAAATAGCTCCAACAGGGATGTTTTTTAATATTGTTTGTTAGGCTATCTTCGTAAACAATTTAATTACAGTCCGGATCAGCCGTCTCAATCAAGCGTTGACAAAAACGATTATTGTTTTGCAAAACAATAAAACCCTAAATTATCGCAGTCACTCTTCGGTGTATCTTAGCACAATCCTCTGGTTAGCAATATTAGTTCGTCTGTCTCTTGCTATGAACATTATCATATTTCTCTTTCATTTCTACGATATTTATCATTACCTTTAACTATTGCCATTTGTGTTATTCCAGTCTATGCCTATACCAGGTATAAAATTCATTTCAATGAATACACGACCTTCGTGGTTTTCAGACAGTTTCTGATCTGTGTTTTGATCAAAAGAGGTTGATATTGTATCAGTTTTTCGCCGTAAGATTGCCTAACCGATGACGGCAAGCCAATGAATCTCCAACAAATGAAACTTAACTTTCAATTAATTTTTCTCTGTGAAATATATATTAGTTATAGAAAGCTCATATTTGAAAAAGGTTATTAGTTTCGTAATGTCGTGACTGATTGTGATCCAAAAGCGGGCTTTTAGGGGTTGCTCGTTGTGCTGAGTTCATTGTCAGTGGTTGATCTTGAATGGGCGGACTAATAGACTTAAGTAATAATATTAAGCACGGTCCTACTATGAAACACCTCATGCCAATCCATTTTGACAGGACTGGATTCCGTGACAGCTGAATATAGATCTAGGAGTTCTGCACGTTTGATTTCCACCTCATGCAAGCACATCTTCAGCTTACTCGTATATCATAGATTTTAAACCTTTAGATTTAGATTAATGTTATACGACCCCTTACTGCGCTGTAAGTATTTAAAATTATCCCGTTTTGTATTGTATCGTATTGTATACGAAGAGTACCACATTAATAAAAGTCAAAACGATCCGCTTTTAGAATTTTGAACCTAACTTTCAAGTGGCCTCAGTAGTCAGTTTGTCTACATTAGTCATACTTTGCTGCTTTGCGAATCGATCAAGCACCTTGAAGTAGGACGGCAAATTAGACTGTCAGCTTGTTCCATATACAGTTCGAATTAGAATACTACTATTGAGATATGCACAATTCTCAGCATTAGATAACTCTTTAAAGCATCTAACTAAGTATTACCCTGCTGGATGCCAGAGGAAAGACTTCGCTCACAATGCCGGGCGATAATATCGGAGGCCGGCCTCCGTTATTATCGCCCGGTATTAAATGACCGAAGTCTTTCCTCTGGCACCCATGGACAAAAATCTTTTGTTTTCTTGTTGAACTTAAGTATATAATTGTTTCTTGTGTTGCAAGTTCTAGAATTCGAGAAAATCAAGTAATATCAATCACTTTCACTTTCTTGTGAGTATTTGATATACATATACATGATTAGGGTATGCCTCATTTGAGATAAAACGTACCGCTGAGTGTTTACAGAAGCTTAGTCAAATGCAGTACAGTTTACAGCAGCAAACATTATTTACCTTTCATAAGATACTGTATTTATTTTATCCGGGTTTTGGGTTTTAAAAAAAACTTCAAAGGTTAGAACATGCTTGGCTCTGTTACAATGGGTTTTAGTTTAGCTGAACAAATAACTGTGAACTAAACTTAGGAACTTAGAACTGATTTACAACCTGACTGTGATCGTTTTACTGTTAAAAAAATAGTTGTGAAATGGCAAAGGCAAAACGATTGCTTAGTTTCTAAGATTGTGCGAGCACACACACACACACACACACACACACACACACACACACACACATACAAACAAACAAACAAATAAACATACATACAAGCAAACAAACAAAAACACACACACAAACAACACACACACACACACACAAACACACACACACACACACACACACAAACAACACTCGTACACACACGATGCCTTTTCGTCATGCAAGGTCCAGCACGTTCACTTGATAAATGACGAGGCGGATTTAAGATGATATTCATGCACTGAAATTTAATTAAAAGTACAACTATTGGAGGGCAATTACTCTTTCCCTGTCCCTTCTTTTCAGAATATTGGGTAAATGTGGCCCTCCCTCTCCAAACATTCTAGGTCAGTCTTTGAACGGTTATAAACAAGAGTATCAAAATGAGGAATATTGTAAAATAGAGTGTCCAACCGTCCCGATTTAAGCAATGTTTAGGCCCGGCGGGATTGTCCCGATTTTGCTTGAGAACCCCGAATCCCGAATCCTGACTCGACTTAAGTCACTCGGGACACGAAAATCCCGATTTTGAAGATCAGCTCCCATCAGCCAACGAGCAGAGAAAGACATTTTCGTCAAATTGGACAAAAACACCACAATAATTTATTATCACCTTTCGGTGTATCTTATAAACACATGCAATATCATGCACGTTCGTCTGTATCTTAGTTTGCTGTACTTTTTACCATCTTCATTCTTCTTTCTACATTCCCATAACCATTTGTGTTATACCATACGTATGTTTCGTGAATCGTTACGATATACTGATCAGTTACTTAACAGTGATTCAGTTTGTTCAAGCTTAAGCCAATATATCCAAAACAAAGGAAGCTCCAAAATTAATTTAATCAGTGGTTGAAAGTTTTTGAGTAAGGGACCCTTTCCTGCGCAGTCCTAAATGTGGATGAAATCTATTGCAAAGTAGCGGGGAAACGAAGATGACAAGACTTCTAAGTCTAAGAGAAACGCAGCGATCAACTTTTTGGCATATTTTGAATCAACTAGTCTAAACTAGTTAGTACTGATAATTTTTCTTCTTTGAGAATCGGTCAAGTATGGCGACAACTTGAACTGTTCGGTTCTTGCACACTTCAAAATGTATTCACAAAATTCATCATATAGACTATTAGAGAAGCTTTAAAATATTTACAATAACGTCTCATTTCAAGAAAATATATAATCATTTCTTGTGCTCAGTGTAGATCTTTCTGACAGTATTCTGTTAACAAAACCCTAAACACTAGAATTCATCAGTCATTGCTATCTTTCGCTCCGGAATGCTTCATGTGATCCAAACACAAACTTTACTCTTTGCTCCCTCCCAGTCACAATCTTAAACACGTGTAAGCACAACCTCAGACGTACGCGCAATCTCCAACCACTGCACGCAGACGTCTAAAGAAACTTTTACTCCAAGCATGTATAAATCAGCTCAAATTTGAATTTTTCATTGTAATTATTGTAAATTCCTTTTTTAGTATTTCTATATGTTAACTACGCAATTCAGCCACATGACTGCGATATCAGTTTTATTAATAAAGATATTATTATTATTATTATTATTATTATTATTATTACTAAAATATACACCATTTTGCTTTGAAGAAGTGACGCAAAAAGAATTTACTGGATACCAATCAAACAGAACAATACATGTATACTTATTCCACAGGGTTAGCATGGATTGATATAAGCACCTCAGTTTACTTTTATTGTGAACGTTCAGAATGCAGTTCCCTTATTTCGGATGGTCAAAAGTTTTGTTGACTGCCCGGCTGCATGGGAGGAGATACGTGGTTTCATAAACATAACAGAACAGACGTTGAAGTGCATGGGTTGCACAGCTAGGAATTAAAACTCAAACGTGACGGAAACTTTTGAAGTCAGTTTTAATTTTTTCTTTTTTTCTAGCAAGGTATGTTGACCAATTGCTGGTCCAGAAATGGGCTTGCTGTTACAACTTGCTGGCGCTAATTGAATCTGGTTGATAATAAAGGATATTAGCCTCGGTTATTAAACGAAATCCGCGCTCTGCTTTTTCGCTCGCCCTCATCCCTAATTAATAGAACAATTCAAAGACTGCCATTCAGCTCAAAATAACTGAATAATTTATACAGATTCCAAACCGGATCTTTTTGAATGTAAGAGCTTGTAATTTTTTTTGTGGAGTTTTTGTCACAGCAGTTTGCTTTTCAAACATTTTTTTCGTCTCATAACGTCTTGATTGACTTTTGGTCCAAAAACGGGCTTCCCGTGTTACTGTTTTTGCTGCGTCAACTGATCATTATGGTCGACATTAGCCGACCGACTAAAGACGAGTAAAGAAAAAGTAAATATAAATGAACAACAGCCCTTTTAAATGCTGGTATACATCCAGGGTAGAACCAGGGTAAGTTTTAGCAAGGGGGATTGTATTATCTTGCAATATACTACATTGTACAGTATATGCCATTGTTTTCATCAAAATCTGCATGTTTTATCCATATTTTCTTGGGTGTAGGGGGTCCAAGTGAATCATGTGAACCACCTCTTGATCCACACAGGTATCCAATCATTAACATGTACATGTACATGCCTAAAGTAATTAAGGAAAAGGTAACTTGCGAGGAGAATGGTTTCTCACCAGCATGTTTTGTCCTCACATTAATATGAGCTGGCATGCTGTAGGATGTGTAGTCTGAACCATCTTCTCTCTCTATTCGAACTTGAAGACGAACTTTATACAGCATGTATGGCTTCAGACCGTTCACTGTTACTGTATGGGATTCTCGATATGGCGAAATCTTTTCATACTTCTGGTGCACCTTAATACAAACAAGATAATGTTGCTATACTTGAATATACAATCATGTAATCATGATTGTAAACATAATCAATAATAACAGTGTTAAGAAAGACATTTTTGAAGGAAGGGTCCAGTCAAAGTATAAAGTTCAAGCAATTACAGTACCAATGATTTCAAGTGTTTGCCGGCAACTTAGTTTCCAAGCTAGATCAAATATTTTTGCACCGAACGTAAAAGCAAATAGAACCCAGAAATATGAGAGAGAGAGAAGGGAAAGAAGAGCCGGAGAAAACCATGCAAGCATGGAAAAAAATATCAAGATTTTGTCACAAAAAAATAGATTAACCACAAGTTACATAACAACGAGACAGTGCAATTGGCCCCTAAAGTTTTCTGATAAGAACAGGTAATTAAGACGAACCTCTTGTAGCCTCAATATATCTAGTTTCCACAAATGCTGTTAGGAAATTGTTAGCTAGTGTTAATTTATCAGAGAAAGCCAGGCCGAGCCAAAAGACCACCTTTAACATGTGGGTTTTTAAAAGCTATCCATGTGTACATGTACGTAGTTTTTGATAACTTCCTGTTCCATAATTGTGCCTGCAATATTTGGCCTAAAACAGCCTAAAATTCACTGATTAAATATTGGGAATAAGTTTCACTGCCTTGAAAAGCATTCCTCTTCTCTTTGAGGCACAATATTGGGTGAATTTTGATTGTTTAACATCTAAATTTCTCATTGACCTTTATTAATCTTTGTTTGGCTTAATGCTGTGATTTTACCAGGAGTGCAAACTTCCTCATCTCGTGCCATTTGACTCAGTCTATTTTCAATTTCAGCCATTTTTGAGCTGACCGGTTTCTCAATTTAAGTGCAAAATTAGTTCAAAATTTTGTTTTTTGCTTCACAATACAAGTTACAATATACAGTACCACTAGCCTTAATTAGCTCACTTACCACATTCCCTTGGTCATCTAACAGTGTCAGTTTGGCTCTATAATAGGCACTTTGATCTACCTTCCAGAACTTTCCTTTCTTAAATGAAAGTGTAAAGCCATGCACTCTGATTTTCGTTGCCGTCACATCTCCAGGAGCATGAATCATAGCTGTTAGTAATAGTAATTATAATAATTAATAATAACAATAACAATAATAATAATAATAATAATAATAATAATAATAACTTTACTAATATGATATACACTTAGCTGCTAAGTTTACACCTAAAGATCAGAAAAGAAAAACACCAATGTGTCTTTCATTTGTTTCAATCTGTGATCAAAGCTTGTGCCTTACATACAAACTGGTCAGAGCATCAAAGCAGTGGTACAGAATCATTAATACATAGATTCAGGCTATCAGACAAAGTGGCGTGTCACGTGATATGTATATTAACACTACTACACACAAGTCTGTGGGTTTCTTTCATCATGAAAACATACATTTGCTACCAAATGCTTTGAGTAAAAGCCCAATAATGACAACATAACTGTAAACATTCTTTTCAAATATTGAGGGGGAAAAATGTTACTTTTAAATGATATATTTACGTGCAGGTTAAAAGAGGTTTTCACAAATATTTTTTCTAAACTTAAACAGAAACAGAGGATTTAAGTTTGAACTTGCAGTCTGCAATTTTTAAAACTTCCTTCTGACAAGAATTAAAAGAGTGACAATCAAGTGTTGACAGTCAATCAGTAATTCATCTTGTGAAAATGCCAGTGCTACATTGAGGTTCTCTCACTTCAAAATTTCTTGTGGCATCCATAAAAGATCAATCAACCATGACTGACTGTCAACATGCGTGGTCAACTACGATCTACCGAGATCAACCTTTGTCGACCATGGTCAACCTTGATCAACCATGATCGACTGTGACTGACTGTAAATGGTTGATTGGTCAGCACTCAGCTACAGTACTAGTCTAAGAGTGGTTTACTATGCTAAAGCTTGACTGCTTTAGACCTGTCCTACACATTTTCTTTTCAGTTATTTTAACAATTTATTTATTTATTAATTTTTTATTATTCATTTAATTATGTATGTATTTACTTTTTTAGTTAAGGCCACACCCTGACAACTTTAATTCTTGTCAGTTACAGATTTTTCAGGTCAATATTGAGGACCAGAGGTGGAAAAAAAAGACAAAAAGGTGTCACATGATTTTCATTTACACAAAAGACAAAGTGCTACTTTTTTGAAAAAAAAAAATCTTTGGGCATGATCTGCACGAGACGCCAATACACTTGAAATAATTGGTTTATTCATGTAATTTAAAACACTTTCGTTAAGGTTACATAATAGGTTTAGCATACCCTTAGGGAAAAATGTGCTTGCGCGCTTGATATTAGGGCTATTCTTCAGCTGTTTGGTGTTTCTGAAAGCCAGATAAATGTAGTTTTTAAATCCGTATCAAAAAATATTAAAAGTTTCAAACACATCATATTTTTACGTTCAGTCTGCAAAAGTAGTCGTTCTACGTGACGGACTAAT
>JAOEHT020186977.1:0-11423 GCA_025448195.2 Parazoanthus atlanticus | reverse complement strand
GGGCGTGCATTTGCCCTCCCTGCCTGACGCTAGCTACGGCCCTGGACGAGCTTTGTTATAGAGCAAAAGCTCTGAGTGATGCTATGCAAACTCACTGACACACTCTTTTTATAAGAACACTGAAAATTTGACAAACTGAGACCGGACGGGCTGGTGCAAATTGATTTCTGACAACTAGCTGCAATCTAACCACTTGTCATATGATACCTAATCCTATTCCGAGCTTTTTCTTACCAAACTTGGTGCAAGACCTTATCGGCTGTTGCTGTATTAGTGTATGCGTGTGTACTGATTATGTTAAAATGACAAGAATTCCTGCAATAATAGTAAAGCAACTGTATAAAACTGAAGCTATTCAACTTTGTAAAAGCTCCTCCGCATGCAACGTTAGTGAGAAATGTGATATGCCGGTTGATAGCAATTGATAACTAAGTATGGCAGTCGGCAGTGAATGATAGTAACTGAGACTGGTAGTGAGTGAGAAGAAAGTGCGCTCGTTTGCTTTCATTTTCACTGATCAGAATGACCAGAAATTATTATATATTTGTATGAAAGACGCAAAGTTGTAGTATTTAGCTATATAATTCATGATGTCAATTTTGGTGTCTTAAGTACTGACGTCGCTTTTTTTGTTGTAAAATACAAAATTATCTTTGGTATCAGATTTTATCGTAACCAAGAGGCCATAAATATCCAAAAAAGAGACTGTGAGAAGTTGTAGAGCACTTATTAGAGCACTTATGAGAAGCATAAGAGGCCGCGAGTTTCTCTTACTTCTCTTTCTAAATCTCGTTTATAGGGCTTAAAATTCAGATTAATCGGAATGGACTACACGTAACAAATGTAAAATTTACTTGCAAAAAGAAATGCACAGCCAAGTGGTTGGGACTTGCTGGCATTTGTAATAAAACGTGGCCCTTGTTCCCCTGCAACGGTCTTTGCCTCTCTCATCACTCCATTTGACTCATAGCTACTCATGCGAACTCGTTTTGTCCTTTGCATTTACGGAAAAGTGTATGTTCTCTCCTTTTCTAGCTTTTACAACTGGCTACTTCAATCAGACATTGCCTGTAATCGAGAAACGCTTTCAAATGACCAGCAAAGATCTTGGGATTATCACAGCAGCGAACGACATCCCAGGCCTTGTTCTGATTAGCTTTGTCAGCTACTTTGGTGAGCACGGGAATAAGATCAAATGGCTTGGATATGGGGGTCTGATTACAGGTAAGAGCATTCGCAACAACAATGATCAGATAATAACAAAATAATATTAATCAACAATAATAATGATGATGATTAACATTATTGTTATATTTTAATGTTAATGTTGATGTTAATAAAGATAAAATTAATATCATTTTTAATAACAATAATAATAGTAATAATTAGATTGCAATAATCAATGATAAAATAATAACATTGTTGATGTATTTTCTGCTGAGGTCATTAACTAGTACGTTCCAGGCCGAGATAAATAGGAAAAATCTAGTTGACAAGAGAAAGATTGAAATAGCTAGATAGATATAAAAATTTTGAAGATCCTAAAATTATATGGTCTGTTAGCCTTCCCCCTTTCCCTCTCTCTACTAAGCTATACTCTCTTAAATATTAAGCCCTCCCCCTTTAAAATTCCAAACTTGTAATAGGCCCCTCTCTCTCTTAATCCCCGCCCTCCGTTAAGAAAGATTATTATATATGAGTTGGTGGTACTTAACACAGTGCTTAAACACAGCCGTGAATTAGCCTTGTGAACTTGTTTAATATTACGTAGCAAGATATGCACTTATTTTACCGTGAAAAGTAAACATCAGTTTGATTCTTTTCGCTGCTATAAGTCACTGTTAGCAGGTGGTCAAGATTCAAATTCTAAACACTCCCTCCCCCACCCTCCAGGAATCTCTATTAATCCCCTCTATAATAAGCCTCCTCTATTGAATAAGCACCCTGGAGACTTTATAAATGATTTTATGGTAAGAGTAAAGTAAAAATCTAAAAATGTTAACGTTTAGAAACATTTTCTTGTTCCTGGAAAAGGTAAACGTTTGTGTTTTGTGCGCAGCAATACCTCAAACTACAACATTTTTATATACTTTTACTTTTTCGTAACTTTCTCTTCAGGTATTGGCGGCCTGGTTGCTGTTCTTGCACACTTAATTGTCGGAGATTATCAACCAATCGTGTCTGCTACCGCGAATAGAACGTCAAACCTACCTGTTGATGTGTGTGTTTTTACCAATGTCACCGCTGGAGAAGGCTCCAATTGTTTGATCCAGTACGATTCCCAATGGTACTACCTGTTCATTTTCGTCATGTCGCAGATCATCATGGGAATCGGTTCCGCGCCTCTGTTTTCTCTTGGCCCAGCGTATATTGATGAAAATGTGCACCCAAAGTCGGTTCCAGTCTACATCGGAGTCTGGTATAGCGCTACGTGGCTGGGGCCTGGGTTAGGTTTTATCATCGGCGGATTGATCTCCTCAGTATATGTTGACATTACCTTGGTAGGAAAGCTAAGTTATCGTTGATTATTCTATTAATGGCGTGTTTGGATAATTGTGGTCTCAATAGGATTCAGCTATATTTTTGCTAATAGTAAATACATTAAATTTGAAGGAATCGAAATTTTGAATCATGTTTAGTTTACAGTGTCGTATTTGATTAAAGTTAACAACTGTTTTGATAAATTTTTAGTCCCATTCCCCCAAAAAGACAAAGGGAAAATTGATATGGCGGTTCAGTTTCATCAAAGATAAAAAAAAAGTAGTTGCCAAGGCAATAACAAAATTTTCAATAACCACATCATACTTTGACAAAACGCTTCCAAATATTGGCTCGGATATCAACTAGCATAGGAATGACTTTCACTGCATAAATGGACAAAAAATTTGGCAAATAAACCCAAGAAAAGAGGAAATTTAAAAATCCCCAAAATAGCCGCAAAGTGCATGCGCTGCTTTGCGTGATATATTAATAATTAATTACAATTAATAAAACATAAACCCACACATTCTCTACGATCACATTACGATCATGTTAAGCATTGAAGTTATTGTGATACTATGTGAAAATTGCAAAAATTAAGAATCCTGAAAAATCGAAAAACCACCTTTAATTTGATCTCCTGGTTACCAGAGCAACAGAGCATCAAATTTAACAATAAAACATACGTTAAAGGATTTCTTCTAAAATTTTAGGAAAAATTGAGAAATATCAGTTCCTAACTCCAAACTGTTGAAAAATTACGCATACGAAACCACTTGGGCTAAAACCATCCCCCTGCCCCCGCCCCCTCCCCCCTTCCCCCATTCCAGGCTGGATTGGGTTGATTGGAAATTACATTTTAAAATCAAAATCTTCGATTTGCCGGTGTGCTATCACCTTTTGGAGGACCAACAACGCTGTGTATCAGTGACAAAGATTGCTGGTTTATATTTTTATATTCCAAAAATAATAGACGTTTTTAGATATAAAATAAATGTTAGGACTTGGATATCAATCTTGAGAAACAAGACCTTATTTTTTATCTAACAGATCACTTTTTAATAGAATTCCAAAACACGTGTCTCATCCGAAATATCTCTAAAGAGCACAAGTTCTATATGTCAGTAATCGAAATCAAAATAATACAACCAAGTTTAGACAATTTGCTATCAGATTTTAAACATTTGCAACTGCAAAACAGGTATTAAAGTTCCCACAGAAAGTAGTTTGGTAGATTTTAAGAAGTTATCATTTTGCTTCTTCAGCCGAAGGGAGTTCATCTTACACCAATCGATGCACAGTGGATTGGGGCCTGGTGGCTCGGATTTTTAGCGGTGGGAATATTGAACATTGTGTTCTCCGTCATTATGCTGGGATTTCCACGGGAACTGCCTGGAGCGCGAGTGATGAGGGACAAGGCGATGGAGGACGGAATTTTGGCAAAACGAGATGAAAAAATTCACGGTAAAACAATTTTCCCGTCTTTATGGACTTTGTTTAGTAGCTTTTAAATTCTCTTTACTAACCTTTACTGTCCTTGCATATATATTTATAAAGACTGTATACTTATTCACTTCCAACCAAGTTACATGTTCAAAGCATCTCCCGGAATAGTTCGCAAAGATATGAGACATATCGAATAATACAAAGCTTACAACCTGACTTTTGACCATTCCACTTTTTAAGACCGCAATAACTGGACAAAGAACATTTAATTATCGAACTGTAAACCTATGGAACAGCCTTGTAACAACTTAAAAACCTGCTTGTAACACACTTTTAGATTTTAAACGTAAGGCGCTAAGAAGTTATATTTCAAATTAATAACAAGCAGTTTTAGTAGCATAGAATCTTTATCTTTAACTTTCTTAGTAACTAATGTTTATATGTTTAAAATGTTGAAACTTTAATTTGATATTTTAATTTGTATTTGTAATTGATACTGAAAAGCACCAGTGGGGAGTTGTCAATAATTTAAAATTATTTATTATTGTTATTATTATTATTATTTATTATTGTTATCACTATTATCATTATCATCATCATCACCATCATCATCATTATTACTATTATTATTATTGTTATTATTATGTTTATATTTAATCCATCAACAGGCAAAGTGAAAGAACTAGTTCCGGCAACGGTGCAGCTGCTAAAGAATCCCACATTCATGTGGAACACTCTCGCCTTGACAGTCAGCTTTTTGTACATCCAAGGTTCTAGTGCATTTTATGTGAAGCTTTTACACCTGAAATTTGGAATAGACTACCAGACCCTTGGAGTAATGGTTGGATCTTTGATAATTCCGGTAGGAATTGGTAAGTCAATTATGGCTAGTTTTAGATACAGAAGTCTAAATTCATTTTAACGAGGAGTAGCTGAGGGAACGTCATTTAATGATAACATAAAGAGACGGAGATAAAAGATTTAGTAAAGTAACTATAAAAATTAGGGGTGAATTTTAATTACATGTAATTGAAAGAGTTTATAAACACCGCATGTTTTTTCTTAATAAAATGCAAAAGAAAAACAAAGAAAAAACAGCGAGAGGCGCTCATAAACCCTAGGCAATTGGTGCAATGATTTTTAGTAACCATGCCTCCATCCAAAATATTTAATGTTTTCAATTTGATAAACAAGGTGCTAAACTCTTGAAAAGTCACAATCAATTCGCATGGAACAGGAAAACGTCATTTTTCTAGGGCTCAGAAAATCCCCTCTTACTAAATAGAAGGCTCTATTTCTCAAAACCGCTTTCTTCAAATTCTTCTGATATTCGATACACCTATCTTTGACCAAACTGGAGCTTGTCTACCAAATTTGGAGCTTAACAAACCATAGATAACTTGAAAATTCCAGAAAATCCGAAAACTTAAGACTGTTTTTTCGCTCTGCCAATCTTTATACCGAGAGCCCATATTCCCAGGACGGTCCTCCGCCCAACTAAGCCTGGCTTTCACGAACAAAGCAAGAACGAGCGCTCTTATTTCACTGTAAAAAAAAGGCTAACACCGAAGCAGACGCAAGCGCAATGATCAGATTTTCCCTTTTTCTTGCACTCGTGCTTGCTCTCACGTTTTTCTCGTAAAAACGGAACACCACACAAGCGGAAGGTATATTTCTACAGCTGCTTTTGCTCAACAATGAAAGCACTCGTTCCAGGATTCTTTCGGATCATACTTATACGAGTCAGTCGCAGAAGACGAAATGGCTAAAGCAGTGCAAGTGACGTTTCACAAAACGTTTGCCGTATTATAGCATGGCATCAAGTGCCTTTCGACAAACCATTAATGCAGAGAACCAAATCAAAATGCAGAGAACAAAATCAAAATATCTCAAGCTTGGGTAAACGCAGATATAGAATGCACAATATTTCTAAAATTCGGTTCCCACACTGTAAATCCTTTTGGTTTTCTATTTAGATTGTCTCTTCCGCCGGTCAATCAAAAAGGAATTCGGTTTTCTGTTTAATAATTTCCTGAGAAATTTTAAACAGAAAACCGAATTCCTCTTTGATTGAAGATTTTTCGTTTCGTTTTCGTCACTTATCATGGCATCATTTTCACGAACGTCTGTGCCGTCAGTTATAAAGTTTCAATATACCTTTTCACGGTATTTTCCGCCATCTTGAAAATGGGGCAAAATTACAGCAAAGGTATGGATATTTAACAACTTTTATCATTTTCATCTTCTCTGCTCAGAGAGCAAAGTGGAAACCTTCAGTATCAGCTGCGGGCTCTGGTATGAGTTTTGCTAAAAATAAGTTGTATTAAGGGAAAGTCCCCTGTAGTTATTGGGAATTATGCTCTCGAATTTCAATTAGATTATTATTATTATTAGAGAATTGTATGGAATTTGGATAATCAGTGGTCAAGATATCAGTGGTTACATTTCAACTTTCAACGCTTTTTGGCATGTTATTTTTTGGCCAAGTATCTACACGAGAACATTTCCATTTTCCCCTTCCGAAGAAATTAATTTAGCAGATTGAAGTTGACGAATTTCTTGTACATTTCTGAAAATGTTATCACGTTTGCCCCATTTTCCAAATGGCGGAATACCATGAAAAAGTCTATTAAAGAACAGTTAAAGGTGAGATCTGTTAGCCTTAGAAATGTGCAAACAGCCTCGACCGGAGGAACTTAGATGTACAGTTAATCTAAAAAATTACATGTTTGGTCACGTTATTTTTATTAAACTAATTTTTTATTTCTTTCCAAAGTTGGCATTCTTTTGGGTGGATTTGTTTGCCGCCTTTTTAACCTCAAGAAATCCTGCAAGAAATCAGCTCTGTCGATTGTAATTCTGCATGGGATTCTAATATGGAGCGGCTTCAATTGGTGGATACCTGGATGCAACGAAGTTCCCATTGCAGGCCTGACCACGCCCTATGACAAAAGGTTTGTAACACATTCGAAATAGTTCATAGACGGAATGGTTGCACTATTCAAGTATCTCGTACAATTTACGTCTGAATTCCGACCGGTTTAGACTTGAAGGAGCTCTAAAGTAAACGGCGCGAATTTTCAAATTCACGACCTTTGATTGATTTATACAAAGATTTGTAGTGCAGTAGAAATAACCTGTGTTCTTCTTGAAGTACAACATCGAACGATTGTATCCTAACAAAGAATTGTTTCTCAATCGTTAACATTAGAGTGTGTTTGAAACTTGTTTTGAGGAAAGTCATAACTGATAACAATAACGATAACATTAATAATAACAATAATAATATAAATAATAATAATAATAATAATAATAATAATGATAATGATGATGATGATAAATAAAGATAATAATAAAGATGCAAATTTATAAAACACCATTTCGAGAATGTCAATTGGCACTTGTAAGTACAAATAAATAACAATGGGATAAAAATCTAATACGCTGAGTAAAATAAGAGACACTGAAGGTCATAAAAAACCGTTTCGCCAAGATCCATGTTTTGTGATGATTCCACAACTGGCAGCCGTACTAGTTGAGGGAGAATCCTTGATCATATATCAGGGAAACGGTTCCAGAGTTCAGGAGCGGAAACAGAGAAATTACGTTGATAGGTTTGTCGAGGAGGTTTTTGATGGAAAAGCAAGTATTTTTGGCATGTTTGTAGATTTGTAGCAAATTCCTAATGTATCCGGAAACATAACCATGTGAGAGACTTGTTAAATAGGGATTCTTCACATTAACCAGAAAACTCATCAAATTGATAATGGGAGGGCCACTTTCATAATATGACTCAGTGTTCATAAACAAATAATTTTAAGTCGATGTCAGTTTACGAAAATACAGCAAATCTATGGGAAGTTATTGTATATACCCAATGGACACTGGGGCATATTATAAATGTTATCTATAACCTGTCCTATTGTGCATCAGCTGCTTTGCAAAACTAAGCTATAAATGTCTTATTGCTGTAGCTCAAGTCTTGACTCGGGTCTGGTAGGGACATGCAACGTCCACTGCGCATGTCCTAAGGCAATTTTCAATCCCGTGTGCGGAGCAAACGAGATTACTTATTACTCTCCTTGTCACGCCGGTTGCAAGGCTACGGATGGTGCGGGGCCGGCGGTAAGTCACAACGCACAGTGGTGCGAGAGTAAGTCAAATGTATAGTGGTGCGGGGTAAGTCATAACATATAGCAATGCGGGGGTAAATCAAACCGTACAGTGGTGCGGGGTAAATCGAATCGTATAATAGTACGTGCGGGGATGAGTCAAAACGTACAGTGGCGCGGGGTTAAGTCAAAACGTACCGTAGTGCGGGGATGAGTCAAAACGGTCAGTGATGCGGGGTTAAAATTTAAATAGCCATCACCAGGTAATGGGTGTACCAGGGATTCTTCATTGTTCAGTAAGAGAAAAATGCTTCGCTTTACATTTCTGCCGCCGAACATGCGTGGAGCAGTGTCTTTTGTTCTACTGGATAGCTCTGTGAACTATCGCAAGTAGGCCATGAGCGGTCCATTCTTTCTAATAACCAATATTATGTTTTCAAACTGACATATAGTTGATCGACGATGAAATATGCCGTTTCAGTAAATAATGATAAAATTGTTTCTTTCTTCATGCGGTATATTTCGCAAAAATGCTCCATTTTTGGAAAATCTGTCATAATTTTGGTTCAACCTCACAAAACGTGCGTGTGCGCGCGACGTTAGCTCAGTCAGTAAGATCTCGGACTGCTAACTTGAAGGCCCGGCTTGGCCATGGGGTTGAATATTTAGGTGATCTTCTTTCGCCACACCGTCCTTGGACAGGGACGATAAGCCATTGGTCCCCCAGATGGATGAAGAGCTACTCTGTGGAAATGCTGTCTGGGTTACGCCATTATTATTATTATTAAACTTAATTTGAAGTAAAGCCAGTAGAAATTCGAGTTTCTGCACTGGAAATCTTCAGTGAAGGTAAATATAAAATTTATTCGAGCATTTCAATGTAGAAACTAATATTTTAGAGTGTTATTACATTATTTTCAAACCCATAATTCCCTTTGGTCTGGCCGTATACCAATGCAATATGCACCTTTTTTTGAAATAGCTGTGGTGAGCCATAATTTCTTTCTTTAGCAGGTCTACATGAACTGTAGCTGTGTTTATTCGTTCAAGAACGAAAATGCAACCGCTACAAAGGGCTACTGCGACCGGGGACCAGGCTGCGGGAACTACATCTGGTTCTTCCTAACGGGAGGAATTGCTGGCATAATCACGGGAATGTTTTCCGTCCCAACTCGAGTTGTGATACTCAGGTACACTCGTTGCAGCTGCTGGCCTAGTTCAAATATATTTAAATGTTAACATTTAAAAATGTTGAGCAAACATTATATTGTTTACGTTATTTATCCAAGGAATATTAAAAGAAAGCGTCTGAAGGGGATGTTTAACCTTTTATCGCAATTCCCACACAATTACGTCATATTATGCCGATATCTCGGCTTCAATTTAAAGAATCAAAATTTTGAATCATAGCAACATAGTACCATAGTTGATGAAGATTTGGAGATGACTGGGAGGAGAAAAGTGGGTGGGGGAAGTTGTTAATTTTGAATAGAAGGAATTTTTAGTTTTTTGGATTTTAAGTAAGTTTAAAATTAGTATTTGGAGCTAATATTTAATGGACGAAGAGTGGCACTTGCTCGCTTAGGAACAGTGTTTGTTGCGTTCTAAAACTTTTTTTCCCTTCCTAATTCTCCCCCTAATCCTCCTAATCACCGACAAAATTAAAGGTCAAGTTCCCCCTTAAGCGGCTCCCGCGCCTGTTTTCTATTTAGCTGTGTCACTGAACTTTACAAAAGGCTTTCTCATACATCATGGTAGATCACGCCAGTGCTCATTAGCTGGTGTTACGCAACTTTTCAGCTTATCCCAACGGAAATCTTTTTTTTCATGGCAACTTGGCAGAGTTTGGAATGCACTCTACTTTGAGAGTTCGACTGCCTTTTACACAAAAAATTAGTCGATGAACCTCCTTTATTGCACTAAAATCGTTTGCACATCAAGGAGTACATTTAAGGAAAAAATTTTAATAGATATTAAAAGTAGATACTAATATTGTACATATTAATATATTAAAACATGTACTGGTCATGCAGATTGAAGAAAATGCATAATTTAGCTTTATTTAAAGTAGCACTTTTCCTTTTGTGTTAATGAAAATCTTGTGACAACTTTTTTTGGAAACAAGAAATAAAATTGATGTGGCATAAGGCTCGATAAATTGTAAATGAATTTCCAACTTGTGTCCGGGCCAACAAGACAAACAACTACACTCCATCTTAATCACCGTAAAACAGGCTGTTCCTACCATTTAGTTTATTGATGATTGTTGCAAAAGATACCGCGAAACAGCTGCTTTTTCAAAAAGAGTCGTCGATAAATAAAAAGAATGGAGCTTCTATTTTTCAGACCCGGGCGTTCTGACCGCATACTGCATCCCCACTAAAGAGGTATCGTGTTTAGTACAAATACGCAGTTTGGGTCTTTAACGCCTGTAATCGTTGTAACCCCTAAAGTGAAGTCTTCCCCAGGAAAAACGTACTGAAAGACCCGGGCTCAAAGATGCACAACTTCTAATTCAAACGCATATTTTCCAGATGCGTTCCTTTTAACCAGCGGTCGTACGCGCTGGGTTTCCAGTTTGTGTTCATGAAGCTACTGGGATATATACCGAGTCCTGTGCTGTTTGGAGCAGTGATGGACGCCACGTGCCAGCTGTGGGGAGAGAGCTGTGGAGAGAGGGGCGCATGCTCCCAGTATAGTGTCGCTGCCCTTTCAGACAGGATGGTAGCTATGGGTGTCATTTCCACAGGTATTTATAATCATAACCCAAGTACAAATAATTGCGCACGCTCATTGGCTGAAACAGGTCACATGGTACACTCGCACGGGGCAAATTGATGTCCCGGATCAGTATCCTTTGTCCGACCAGAGACGAGAAATTAACTGATTTTCTTGCTAATTAAAACAACAACGTTTTGCGAAGTTAATTGCACAACGGTTTAAAACTCTTGCGGCAAATTATGTTTCTTTATATTATGGCAAAGACACTTCGCGCATTCTGATTGGTTCTTGAGCGGTCTGGACCCTTCGTAATGCCCACGGGCATTACGGGTTATTGTTAATGACCTACGCGGGCGCATAACCGGATGTGCGAAGCAAAGAATTTCCGCTTGCATGGTGTTATTGTCGTTTTTAGAAAAAATGCCATATAATATAATACTTATTAACCTCAAAAGTTCGATCTTTACGGGAAGTATCAAACTTTAGCCTTGACGCATTGACCTCGCTATCGTTGCACGTGCATTGTTTGTTTATGTTTTGTTTGCATACGCTTCTTTGTTTGTTTGCTAAGATTTGTTTACTTTCTGTTTGTTTTCGTTATCTTACGTGTTTTGTTGGAGTCGTTAACTGTTTGAATTTGTTTTTTAGTTGTTATTCAGTAAC
>JAOEHT020186848.1:0-11424 GCA_025448195.2 Parazoanthus atlanticus | reverse complement strand
TGTGGTATCTTTTGTTTGCGTATCATCCAAGCGTTTTATCATTTAATTGCGGTAAAGAGTGCGAATGGCACGAACTGTAGCCGACAGCTAGTTATAAATCAGAACTAATAACAGGGTAATTTGTTCGCGACATTCACGTTCTCTACAAAAGCCAAACGCTTTGCTTGTCACGTTGCATTTTTTTCCTCGACGGTGGCCAGGTGGCAAACATGGTGCATTCCCACGTGCAAATATTGTATAAACCTACTATTCTGTGCTTTCCTTGTCGCCGTCACCGTACTGATTGCTAAAGGTCCCTAATGACGTGGGGGAGGACGAGTTTACTGTAGTGTACATGTAAGTTATTGGGAGGTTGGAGGTATCGAGGGGTTTATATTTTATCAACTGTATAAATGAGTTGTTTTGTAAGACTTTATAAACGTGCAGGATAACTTCATTTCATGGTTTGTAGATTTTAAATGCCACTCAAAGAATTAAGATTTCTTTGTCTTTAAAGTAAGCCTACTGTTATTACAACACTGTGATTGCTGTTTAAAACACCTGCACATGTATAGTACTGTACACTGCATGTGCACACATGTATGATGGCAGTTGCCAAGGTTGCACTGTCTAGTATTATAAAGTGAAATGAAGTGAAGTGAAGTGAAGTGAAGAGGGTTAAAGTGCCTGGAGTTTATACCTTGTATTATAAAATGTTTCATATGCAGATGTGTATGACACGTGCTGTGATAGCAAAAGTAGTGTTCATATATCTGAGGCTATAAAGACACTCATTTCAATTCCTATTTTATAAAATCATTGTTAAACTGCTTCAACCTCGTTCCCTGGTTGGGTCTGGTCACGTAGCACCCACAGTCTGGGTAAACGTGGAAGATGTACTTAAGATTGATTTTTGTTCTTATTTAGCCAAGTGTAGAAACGAAAAGATTCTATTTTCATCAAAACAAACGTGCCTGCTCGTTATTTTATTTGTTACCACCCAGAATCTGGGTGTCACGTGACCAGACCCAACCAGGGTCTTTCTCTCGGGAGAGGAAAGAGCCTGGGAACGAGGTCGAAACTGCTTTTCGCGTCGATTGACTGTCCATAAGTTGTAGGACACTTAAGAAGCATCAAGAGAAGCTCTTGGCTTTGCCTCGTGTTCCTCCTGTGCTTCTTTCGTGTTCTGCAACTTCTCTGGTATTTACTGATATTCGCAGCTGTTTCATAAGGCTTTACGGAATAACAGGACAAATTTGTAATGCTTTTGCAAGCACTTTGTGCTCATGTTTTTCTTGTTTCTCCCAGGGTTTTTAGTGAGGACACATTTCATATATGATGAAGTGAAGCTAGATTCCAACCAGATCACCAACGGCTCTGCATACGTCTTAAACCCCAAACCAAGTATGTATAAATGCGTTGGTCTACTGCGCGCGTGTTCATTGGTTACCTATATATCATTTATCATTATTCTACGTAAAGAATGCTGATGTCCGATCTTCTCTCAAGTGACTTTCGCTGTCGAAATTTTTTGGCAGAAAAGCTTGAATATTAATTTTATAAAGGAAATAGAAATAACCGCTTTTGCCTCTCCGTTATTGAAAGCATTTTGGAAGACTTGAAAACACTCGAGGAACTAGGACAGCACCCCCCCCCCTCCCTCCCGGGAGGGTGTACTCTCCGTAATATTTGGTAGGTATGTGCTGCTGACTCCTCCAAACTCTTTAACCCTGTTCCTGACCAGAATTTGGTAGAATTTTGATACCCTATCCTAGACTAGCCACCAAAAATCCCTACCCTGTCCCAGATTGAACTTGCAAAATCTATACCCAGATCCAGATTAAAGGGATTAAACGCAACAATTTACATACCCTGTTTCAGACCAAAAGGCCTAAAAACCATACCCTGAACAGCAGCACATACCTGTATAGCCAACATATGGTAGTTAGTAGAAAAGAAAGCATTTCGAATCTTCTTTCCTGGAACTCTATAGAGATGCCCTAGTTATGGTATCCTTTCCTACCCTTAAGGAAAGAAAAGTGGAGGCTCGCATAAAATGTATAGACCTTCTTATAGCTCGGTGTCTTCGAGGATACCCACCATGCCTTGCTACCTGCGCTCTACCTCTAGTGATAGACCTCTACCCATAGTGGCCAGAACTAAGCGGTCTTTTACAGTTAAATATCAGCAATAACATGTTTACTTACCCCCGGGGGTCTTGTCTCGTATCGTCTTGATATCCCTTATCATGTCCTGTCTTATTTTATGCGGTTATCATGTGGCTTGAGTACATATAGATCCAACCAGGAAACCTGCTTGACTACGTATATTTTATACTTTGTTTTACCTGAAGATTGTATTACTGCCAAATCATGTGGCGAGTGTATGAACAGAAGAATGAACACAGCTTTCAACTGTACGTGGTGCACGAAGATTGGAAGGTAAGATGTTACACCGAAATGTGAGTTCGTGTCATTTCGAGCCCGAATCAAACAAGTATGAGAGTTGAAGAGAGTTCAAACCCTCGCTCTTGTTTGACCGCCATCTCTCGTGCACATCTCAACGTCGACCCTGAAACGCCGTCAGTTTGAACAAGTTCGAATTTTCATTTTCAACTCTCATCGACTCTCATTTCCCATTTGACCACGTTCATGAGAGTTGAACCTTATCAAACCATCGTTATGTAAAATCTTTCAAGCTCGTTTGACCGACGGGATTTAATTTTTTTTTTCTCAAGTAATTCTGAAAAAAAAAACCCCGTAAGATCGGACAGTTTGTTGTAAGAACATATGATGTAACATACAGAATGAACGTATTTTGACTGGTCAGGTGTACAAACAGGAAGTATTGCAACTGCTGGCGGATGAGCATTATTTGGGGAAATGCGTGGAGATTAACGACAAGATAAGGAAAATACAAAGAATGTCGGCTCTGTTCTGATCTTCTTTCCACTGCCCCCTTTACTGCTGTTTTACTATCATTTGCCATCACTCATCATGATAGCTTGCCCAGATTTGTTATTCTAATAACCAGTAGGCTCCTATTTTGGGAACTTGTTTGTGTAAACGTGTTATGCGCGTTAATTGTCTTGAACTCAACGAAAGCCAAATAGAAACTGTAAATTAACAGAAAGTTTGAATGAAGGCAAACAGAAAAACAACATCTTATCACATTACAGGTGCTCAGATGGGTTGGACCGGCAACACTACGAGTGGAGAGTAAATCAATGTTTCAATTATGCAGTGAGTGCTGTAAGTATGGATACGACACAGTCCTACCCATTATTTTGTTATTATCATTATTATTACTATTTTAACAATAACAATAATAACAAACGTACTACTACTACTACTAATAATAATAATAACAATAATAATATTACAACAATAATATAACATTGAAAATATTATTAATAATAATGAGCACATTTTCAATAATATAAGCACGTTTTTTTACTTGTTCTTATCATAGATGTAATCTCCTCAATTAATCATAGATAGCTAATCTCGTTTTATTACAGTAGTTTTTAAGCATTTTATTTTATTATAGTAGTTTTTAAAAGCATGTATTTACTCGTATCCTTGTATTATTCTTATTCTTGTCTTATCATTAATCAATTAGATAGCTGATCTCGTTTTATTATAGTAGTTTTAAGGCATATTTATTATTCTTATAATTCTGTATGGATGAAGAGCCAAACTATTGGTTTGGAAGGCCTGAATAAATCATTATTATTATTATTATTATTATTATTATTATTATTATTATTATTATAATGATATAGAGTCACGTAATATTCACATCGCGTATTCGTGGCGCATACCAATTATTACACTAAAATGTTACTGTGATAGGAACGATAGACTAAAAATAATACTGTTATAAGTTTAAGTGTCAGGTTATATTATTTCTGTTGGACATATAACAATTTCGTACTAGTAATATATTAAAAAAGTGTTACAGAAGAAATGAATTAACAAGATACGTTTTTAATTCCTTCTTAAAAGTGTAAAATGATGTGCTTTTTTTGAGATGAAGTGGCAGTACATACTATAGGGCATGGAGAGCGCGGTCACCAAACATTTTGGTACTTGACCTGGGGACTACTGGTAGTTCATTTGAAGTTGAATGAAGACCGCATTAATACGAGCAGTGCCTGAGGTCTTTGAGATACGGAGGAGCGAGGTCAATGAGGGTTTGTATACAAGGAGAACGATCTTGATTTGTATCATTTGACATCGGTATCTCGCTGTTCTTTCAGAAGGAGCAGTGTACATCAACAACAGGATCAACAGCAGCAGTGAGTTCGGGACTCGGTGGCGGAGCTATCGCAGCAATTGTGATACTTCTGCTGGTCATTCCGCTGCTGATCTTTGGAGCTGTGGTCACATACGCCTACCTCCACCCCACCTCCCCTGCGGGTTTATATTTGATACAGGTAAGTAACACGTTTTATCCTGTCCGTATACTCTTGGTTTGCATTGATGCCACGGCAATAATTTTTATATCAGGAGTATTAATATGCCTGCCAGCTGACATGGGCTGCAAAAAGTACGCAACGTTTTCTGACTCGTAACGTGAAGGTCGTGTATTCTAATCCCGACCTGATCAAATCACAGTGTTGCGTCCTCGAGCAAGGCACTTTACTCTACTTGCTTCAGTTGACTTTGCTGTATAAATGAGTAAGCACCAGATTCTTCGGGGGCTAACATGCGATAGATTAGTGTCCTGCCCAGGTGGAGTTGCAGACTAGTCCGTTTAATTTTACTGAAACTGTAAATAAGAACCGGTCTTATGAGCCACTTGGCTCAGAAAAGGATTTAGCTTTTAACAGCGTATCGTTAGCCCGAGTTTCTATTTTGTAGCCCAGATATGACGCAGCAGTGGGTTTACAATTGAACCCTGACACATAAAAAGCACAGCCTTAGTAAGATGCCTACTTTTCCATTTAAGTTTGATCATGATGTTACATGCAACTCAACAATATGTGCACATCCCGCAGACGCAGACGGAACCGTAGTACATTTGAGCCAAACAGTACAGACTACATCAGATCCGTTTTAGCTGATAAGTTGCTATGCCATTGTGATAAATTAAAGTTAGTTACTGAAGCCGTGTTATTTATCTTCTTTCAGCACAATCCCAGAAGATGGTTTCAGAGTAGAAAGGAAAACCAGGCTGTGCGATATGAGAACCACAAATGAAAAAGTACTTTCATGAAGACAGTGGCTTGGCGAGCATCAGTTGATACTCTCAAAATTAGTTTGCTTAACCCCTAAATGAATAATAATAATAATAATAATAATAAAGAGAGGAGGAGGCTCTTCAGAGCTCAAATTGTCAAAAGCGTTTAACAACTGTAGCTAAGAAACAGGCGCGCTTTCTGATTTAGATGATGTATCATTTAACATTTTTGGGAATAAATTATGCAAATTAGATTTCAAATGAGGGTTCCAGCTAGTCAAAGGGTATTGTCCGACTGTTTTGCAATAATTGTGAATGAAATGAATAAAAATCAATAAAATGGAATAATCTAAGATGGCGGTTATTAAAAATGGCAAGTTTTAATTTGTAACACTAGCTAAATAACGGATGATTGTTGCCATGGAAATTAATTAACTAGTTGCATGGTAATTTGCATGTTGTAGTTATTAACCGTTTTGAATTCTTGTAACCCGTAGCGAAGCCAAACCGATTTGCCCGAGTGGGACGTCTAATTTACAACTCGATAAACTCCTTACCGACAAATTTTGTTTTAGGCTGTAAAGCTGAAACATACTGCAAGAGTCTATTTATACGAAACTGGAGCTAAAAATATGAAAGGTTCAAAACGGAAACCTTAAACCAGATGACGACAACAACACATGTCAAAAATAGGAATTGTTTAACTATTGTTCATTTTGTATATTCATTTTAGTAGATCACTACGCTAGTAAGTGAATTTAGTATACATTGTCTCACGTTCGCGAGAAAAAGATAGTAGCAGCATCCAACCTGAATGGATTATTTATCCCATATTTAACTGTTTTCTGCAGTTTCTTCATACGAACGAAATCTTCTAGATAAATATGCATTTTAGGGGCTATAACCGTTAAAGCTGGTATGATTTTAATTTCATGAGAAGGCCTCAGTTGTACAGAAATGCAAGGTTAAAAGTAAGATGTTTACATTTATCAATTTATGCAATACAATAGCTATATTAAGCTATCGCAACTGGAATTACTAGATAAAGGATGTTCACTTGCTGTTAATGATACGAGTTTGTAAGACTAGTAAAAGAATAAAATCACTTCAAGAAAGTTAACTGATTATATCCTCCATATTCAGATATCTTAGTTTGCTACAATCCGATCGCACACTTCTCCAAAGGACACACATCATATTGAGAAATCTGGCAAATTGCTTCTCGCATCTGCTACGTCAACTTAATGAGTTCTTTTAACCAGTTGTATCTCTTGTATTTGATATATTTTCTAACTTACGCGTATGCAACTAGGTAGTGGTTTGTATTTTTATCCAAAAGTTTCCTTTACCAAACCTGGTTTAAAACCATTATATTAGTCGCTTGTCCACCGTTTCCAAAACGGGATGACACCGGTTCTCCAATGCAATTGATTTTCGTAGTTGTAGTTGCACACTGGTAGATGGCGGTCACCGCGGTTTGCCTTTGTCTATTTCCTCAATAATCGCTAACAACCTCTGTCGGCCTTTTTGGTGATGCAGGAGCCGATCCCACAGGTCACCAGGCTTGTCAGTTGCTTTGTGGAGTATTCCTGAATAAACAGTAAAGAAGAATCAGAACCATATTTATGACTGAAAAACAACCACCATTCATAGAAAGTACAATTTCCACAAAATGCCAATTTGGTTTATCGTAAAGCCGAACTAATAGCAGGACAATATCTATATCGATGTTCACGTTCTCTGATAAAGCAAAAAAAAATGTGCATTTCACGTCTAAAATTTGAACTTGACGGCAACCGGGGGTCAGCTTGGTGCATTTCAAGCGCAGTGCATTGTCTTTCCTAATCAAGCCTTGATAAACAGAAACTCAAACGGGATTATAATCATTGTTATAATATGGTACAATCACAACCGCAGTTTATCATGATTAGGTTCTCAAAATATCAAGTCGTGAATTCGATAATATGCAAGACCAACCCTTAACGAAGTTAGAACTGAATTAATAATAATAATGCCGATTTGAATTGTCAAAGGTACGGAGAGTTTGTATCAATGCACAGTCAACTCTTAACATCAGTGTCGCGTACAAATTTCGTAACCGTAAAAATAGTCTATTGTAATCCCAATGGTGATATGGTAAAGTTTGTGATAATGGTACTAACAATGGTAGTAGCAGTGGTAGTGGTAATGGTAGTAGTGCCGGACTGTAATAGCAACATAATTGAAAATTGTAGTGTTAGGGATAACAACAATGATTGTAATAATGATAACAGCCTTTCTTGAATTTAAAAAGTCGATGGAACATAAGAAATACTGCAACAAGAAGATCTAAGAGTAAATAAAAAGTAAAAAAGAAGATCTAAAGATTGGCTAAACCATTTTTTTGCAACAACGTTTTAAAACTCGTGTTCAATTGAAGGGCCGCATTAAATGCACCGAATGGCTTTTATTGTCAACAGGTTTTTAAATAAACAATCTTTAAAACGGTTTGTACTATTGTAACTGTAATTTGCCCTACCCGCTCATGGTTGATAACATGCCTTGTTTGTTCATGTTCAATATTTCATTATTCCACATATCACATGATGTTACCTTAACTTTCTTACCACGTCTTACCAGTTCAAATTTGATAACCTGTGATCCAACAAATCTGTAAATTCACTTCCGTAGTTCAGATGCTATCCTCACCATCTGATCACACAGGAATGAAGAATTTTATATCTGAACTTTGAATTACCATGTTAACCTTCGTACAAACACAAAATATCTACAAGAACCCAACAAATGACGCGGTTCTACATGTGAGTCTCTGAACTGAGCTCAGTGGGTAGAGCACCTGACTGGTAATCAAAGGGCATCGGTTCAATTATTTTCTCCTTTGAACTCTTTCCAAATTTTAGAACACAACCGCAATGTGTGTTGTAAGGCAAAAATATTGATAGCAAATTTTGCCAGATGAACAAGAAATGAAAGGAGGTTGTTGACACGAAATAGCAAAAAAAATAGCCTGCTTCAAAATTTTAACAATTAAATTGATTTTATGATAAAAGGTGAGTCAAATACAGAATTTAAGGTTACGGACGCTATCTTGCAAGGTTTTGATCCCATTTTTAAAATTGCATCTATAAAAGGTAACTTAAACGCAGAATTTAACGTTAAGGACGCAATCTTGCAAGGTTTGATTTTGATCCTATTTCTAAAATGTGTAACTCTAACAAAAAAGGTAGCTCTGCAAACACAGATCTCAAGGTTACTAACGCCAGCGTGCAAGGTTTGATTTTAATCCTATTATTAAAGTTATAACTGTCAAAGATAAGTTAAACACAGAATTCAAGATTCGGGCGAAATCTTTGATCCCATTGCTTCTGGTATTCTTCATTTCTGTTGATACACTTTCAATCCGCTAAAAATGAGTAGATTTTAGCATTTTTACACTTGAGATAGAAAACAGTATTTGAGATTGTTGTTAATTCAAAATACATGAAAACTAGAACAGCAACCATGGATTGGAAGTAACTTCTACAGTTGGTTTAGGATTTGATGGAGCCAATACCAGCTGCAGAATTGCACACTTCTTAATTAATTCTGGGGCCAATTCACCAATTCAATAAAAGTTTTACACTTCTATTTAACAAGTGCAGCTGTTGTTTAAGAGGCCCAGAACAATAGCTACACTTGTAAATTACAAGTGTAAAACTTTTATTGAATTGGCACCTGCTATTAAATGATCAGTTGTTGTGTTAGCATTTTTTAAATTAATGTTTTGTTGTCTTCAATACAATTCAAAACCAAAGGAAATGTTTACCTTATAACAAACGCCTCAGCGAGACCTTGTGACTGCTTTAAAAATATCTGTTCATCATAGTGCCCCAGAGACTCTTGTGAGAGACGCGTTCACTCAAAGTATACTGAGGAATTGTGGGGAAATAAGTGTTTAAATAGTAGGGTATCAATTTATGCGGATCGAAAAGTCAGATCATGCCATCGGTTGGAACTAGTTAACAAATGTTTGAAACTATGTGAATGGCAACCGTTCACTGATTCCGTTGGAAGCTATGCTCCCGAGTTTGAAAATGAGTCTTTGCTATTTCCTTTTGCGAGTCTTATTACATCCTAGGTGTAAGTTGGTTCAGCAAATTTCCATGTATTCATGTGAATGGCCTGGGAGATTTAAGTACCTAACCACTTGTTTAGACAGGTCTTATCTTGCTTTTGGCACCTTGTAAATGTTTGCGAAAGCATTCACTTATTTTGCGGTCAGATTCTCCAACGTAAAGTTTGTTGCAGAAAGTACAAGTGATGCAATGAATGACATTTGAAGTAGTGCAGTCAAAATGGTCGTTAACTTTGCATGAACCTTTGGGTTCTCTAACATGCGTTTTGAATTTGGTAAATGGACAGGTCTGGTGTTACAACATTTGCAGTCAGATCCCGAAACAGCACCAATTTTCCCTAATCCGCCACTCGTCTCATTCAAACACAATAAAAACTTGCGAAATTTACTTGTCAGAAGTTATCTTGCTTCCGACTTAAGCTTAGAACCACGAACTTTCAAATGTTCTCGTAAACGCTGCAACATCTGTCCATTTATTAGCGCTAAAACACTCCCCATAATTCCAATTCTCAAAGGAAACGGCAAATAGTTCGAGTTATCGGGAGTAAAACTGTAACAAAATAACTTGAAGGGAGTAAAGTTGCTTGGAAGTGGCAAGGGGTGGGAAATTTGAGTTATCGAAGGTTCGGGTAAGTATACGAGTGTGAAAATAACCTGAAGGTGAAAAGTTCGAATTATCGATCACGATTTCGCTATACCCCTGATTGTTTTAGCTTTCCAGTAAGTACGGTTAAGAGGGAAGACGAGTCAAGTCGTCCGCCCCTTCCTAAGAAAAGCAATACAAACTCAGCAAACAAGCCTGGTCGTTACGATACCTGTGCTTTGATTGTATGTTAACCACTAACCGGCCAGTTTTGATTAAATAATTCAAACATGTTTTCCCATTTCATCAGCTACTCAGTTGTTTGTTGGTGCTTTGACACGTTAGTCAATTGAGACCGCCCAACACACGATCGCGATAGGCCAACCTGAGATAAATCGATTAAGAACATCAGGGATAATGAATTTGAATAACAAAGTAAAAGACAAAGGAACATTGGTACGAGCTTATTCTATCTCGTTGCACACTTGGTATTCCTTTGCCTTTCCCATTGTTATTCTACCTTTTTATGCCTGTGCATATTTCACCAGTGATAACCGAGACGGCTGGGAAGTATTTTGTTATTCAATTGAACAACTTAAGAATTTGAGACGTTTTCGGTTCTTGAGGGTTTAAGAGGATGTGATTCTTCAAAAGCTGACTGGCGGATCCTTCCAAGTGTAGCTGCCGGTAAAAAGGTTGTCTCCAATTGGTAAATTCGGATCTTCAAACAAATATGTTCATTCTCGAGTGCCAAGAAATGAAGAAATGAGGGTCGAGCACTGGTGCCGCTCGAATTCCAGCAGTATCTCATGAAGACTTGAGAAAGTAACAGGCGTGAGGTGAGGCAACCTTACTTCGGCCATGTGGAAGTTTTCACGATCTCCAGCAGCAGCTAAAATGACGTGTGTTTTGTTAGATACATATTGTTTGGTTTGCTTTCTACTCTCTTGTGGAACAAGTGCTCACACATTTTCACTGTCTTTTGCAGGTGCATTCCAGATTGCGAGTATGAAGAAATCTACATTAAAGCTTTTTATCTCACAGAAAATGAAATGGAAAGATGGATTCGCGAACACAAGGTGCCTGCTTAGTGTTTCTTAATTGCTGTAGGCTTAGATTTGAAGAAATATTGACTCTCGGGTCATCCGCACGCACCTCGGTCCCCAAACTATACAAAACACATTATTGGTATCGACTCGCTCACAAGCTAGCACGTAACGCTACGACAATATATTCATCCTTAAAATATGCAATCTACAAAGCAAAGCTAACAATGGATTCCTTCGAGAGCACATTTTCTCACTAATTCCTTCCGTCAAACGTGAGAAAATTCCGGATTGTTTCTTTGTTTCGTATGTTTTGTTTTTCAAGAAACAAACGTTTCGCTCCAGTTCGACCCTTCAAGCCCCATTAAGTTTATCCACCTCTATCTTCTCCTTACTTATTTATACGTAATTACCGTAAAAGCTCTAAAAACCCTCCCTTTCATAATAATAATAATAATAATACACTTTATTCACCATCTTTTGAAAAACATACAATGGTTTTACACGGTTGAGTTAAT
>JAOEHT020186792.1:0-11425 GCA_025448195.2 Parazoanthus atlanticus | reverse complement strand
GGTAATGGTAACGGTGATGGTAATGGTAACGGTGATGGTAATGGTAACGGTGATGGTAATGGTAACGGTGATGGTAATGGTAACGGTGATGGTAACGGTGATGGTAATGGTAATGGTCATGGTAGTGATGGTGATAATTATTATAATAATGATAATGATAATGGCATTGAGTTGGTTAAGTAAAGAAACCACAACAACGGAATATGCTTTAATATGGTCATATATTAAAAGATGATTTGCCGTTTTACTTGGTCAGGGCTCTGCGTGTAAGAAACCAAGGCTAAGCGACGGAGCGACAGGAAGACGAAGTTCAAGGTATGGGAACGAATTTTCCTACCTGCATGTAAGCAATGACTGTGCACTTGTGTTTTGTGTTTGCGAAAAACCCTACTTCCCATAGAGGGTTATCTCTTTTTAGTTAGTTGTGACTGTTTTAGTTGGGGGTCGTTCAAATCCCGACACAGAATCCAGTTCAAACTGTTTTCTTTCAATATTAACATTTGAAAATGTTTATGAGTAAAATTATACCTTGGCAGCTTCTTCACTTAAGCTAGATCGTATACTCACCTTTTGTTTCCTTGTTTCTTAGACATCGGAAACAGCGGGGAGAGGTTGACGTGCGAGTTGATTCATCGCTAACTTTAAAGAAGCTAAAACTGGAGGTAAAGTTACAATAATACGCAGTAGAGACTGACTTGAGATGATTATGGCAAAATAGGAACCTTCCATAATATTTCTATATATTAGCTCTGATATCATCCAAACTACCAAAAGGTCGAGTGTATCTACATACTGTATTAAGATCAGCCCACTACTTGAATACGTCTGGCCGGTGTGTGTGGGGGGAGGGGGTCTATCACCGCAGAACCTTGTTACAGTCAACGGAATGAAGTGAGAACCGCATTCAGACACACCAAATATACATAGTTAACCGGGTTGAGAGTTTTCCATGTAATCACATTCACCAGACCAGCCCGATACCAGTCAGAAAATCTTTCTGAACCTTTTTTCGGCTTCTATCTTATCTGTACAAGTCTCACTCACTATCTGTTGTGATTGTTAAGTGCCGTATCATCGGATTCAGTGTCAGTCTATCCAGGAAAGCTGTTGTCATCTAGAGGGACACAGATACAATGTTGTCTTATTGCCTGTGGCTTTCCCATTTCAGCTGATGAAACCATTTTCAGTGATGCCTTTGGACCAACACCTGAGTTTGAATGGGACCCCCCTGACTGATGACGCTGCGACCCTCGGCAGACTGGGGGTCAGGCCTGGCTGTCTGTTACTACTGAAGGTAAAATATCAATGCTTCGTAAACTTGTTGGATTCACAGAACCGAATCCAATATGGCAAAACATTTAAGCCGGGACATCTACACTGGACGAAACCGAAGGAAGAGACTTAAATATTTTGATACATTGGACTCAGCTTAATCTAACAAGTACTTTATAATTTTGAACAAAATGCCGACAAAAAGAGACGGCTTAGAACAGTTGCAGTGAGAAAGACCGACCGGCGCTGCATGCTGCAAGTTCATAACGTTAACAACTGACTTGCGCTTATGAATTGCTGAACGTTGAAAGTTAAAGCACTTCTGCTGAATGATTGTTTTTAGAATGTATTTGACTTACCACCAAGTTAAATATCACAAAACGTTTTCAGAAAACATTAAAATATTTGTGAAATTTACGATAACGTTACAGCTGTTGAAGTTCATTTGAAGTGTTTCACATTTCTTACTGATGAGTTAAAATTCACAAATAGCAGTAAGTCCCCAGCGATGCTTGAAACAATTATTTGTTGTAAAAGCGTTCATCTTTCTTTGTTACTTTGGCGTAATGTTTTAGAAGGAACAGTATCCAGTTTGAGTTCTTCAAACTTCGCAGATTATTTTTCTTTTCTCGAGCATCGCCTCGATGTTCGGCTTTCGTATTTTTTCTTGCCCCATTTTGGTTATCCATATTCAGTTTCCGTTTTTCTGGAAAAGATATTTAGGTCCATTTCTTAGTGTATAATTTGAGTTCCTTGAAAACTATTTTTTGCCAATCACCGTGTTCATCGAACTATTCGGAATGCACGTGACTCGTATAGTGTTGTATCTTAAGCCTGGTTCACACTTGTGATATAAACATAAGCACAATCATAAGAAATCTAAATGACAAAGGAAAAGACTAAATACTTATTAACCGAGAGTGAGGTCTGTACGGGAAACATCAAACTGAGGCCTTGCTGTATTGACCGAGCGATAACGAGGTAAATGCGTCAAGGCCGAAGTTTGATATTACCTGTAAAGACCGAACGTTCGAGGTTAATAAGTATTTTATTATATGGCATTTTTTCTAAAATGACAACAACACCGTGCAAGCGGAAATTCTTTGCTTCGCACATCCGGTTATGCACGTGTGTAGGTCATTAACAATAACCCATAATGCCCGTGAGGATCCAGACCGCTCAATAACCAATCAGAACGCGCAAAGTATCTTTGCCATATAATAAAAAGGGATAACAAGTGTGCGACGAGATGGAACAGGTTTACACCAGCGTTCCTTTCCCTTGTTATTTATATTTCTTTTATGATTGTGTTTATGCTTATCTCTCAAGTGTGAACCAGGCTTAAGGACTCGCTGGTTAGTAATAATAAAGAGTTTAAATGTGGTGTGAGATACATAGGTTGATTTCCAAGCACACAAATATATTGTACTCAAATGAATTGTAAAACGCCTTAGCAGTCAGTGGTTGATTAAGGTGTTTGAAGAACTTGAAATCCCTTAAATCACCTTCGAAGCAAAGGCTACCTCAATACCTCACGTTAAAAACACAGCGTGCAGCCGCTTAAGTTACCACACCCGGCTATTTACGTAAAGATTTTACTTTTAGCCGTACGTACGTTCTTTTTCACTCGTCCCAAGAGCCAAAAATTAAGGTGTTAAAGAAACATCGATTGCTATATTTCATTATCCTAACTAGTGGGTTTTGTTCACCAGATTGATGAGCCTCAGGGCAGCGAAGTGATCACAGAGGACATGGTGCAAGGTGCTTTGTTTATTGCTTGTGTCAATTAATAGTATTCTAATGGATCCTTTTTCTTGTTATTTACTTTCCTTCCATCGTTTCGGTTTGTCGTCAGCTTTTCCCCTGTTGTTTGGTTGTTTGATTGCCCCACACGTCAAAATACGAAAGAAAAATTCAACTGCTCACATAATTGTCATTGCTGTACGTGCGTATCAGCTCTTGTATGTATCCATGCACGCTTTCTGTGGTCAGCTAACTAGTTAGAGAGATTAACTAGAGGTTTGTGGGCGCAAACCGCAAATGGGAAACCTCCGGGGTCACGTGACCAAGGTTCTGACTTCGCGCTTGTAGTTTGGAAGGTGGTTTCAGGTAAATAATTTACCTCAAGATTTCGTGGCTTCTGTTTTGAATTATCTCACGTAGAAGGGATGTATTTACATCGTCTAACATCTAAACAAATCATGAGTCGCTTTCATGCAGGGAAGTGTGGCGGCCACAAGCCAGCGTGAAACGTCCAACCCGCGCTAACCTCTAACTGCAGTTTGATGTTTGCGGTAGAAGTACAAATTTTTATCTTAATCTCTCTATTGCCCCTAACTTGGCATGAATACAATGCAATGACAACTTGTACAAACAGTTGTAGTTGTAGCTGCCGGATCCCTTGAGATCTGATCAGGATCAGCACTAAGTCTATACACTTAAACAAGATGAACGAAAAAGAAAAGGCTGATTTGACACCTTGTATAAAAATCACTATACCCGACTGTAATTCTATTGTATATCAGCTTGTTGATTATTTTGTTATTTTTATTTTCCTATAACAGTCGACAAACTATTCAATCAGTCTTGCCTTCACCTTTAAGGTCATAGCTTGCTTTTACACTGCGCATTTTCATTGATATCGTAGTTTACTTGCGACTTCTACACATTCTTTGAACCCTTGGCTTGGCTTTTGAGTCATACAACGTGATTATTTGGGTAATTCTTGGTCTCTTTTTAAAACTCGCCCAGGCCCCTCTCAAAAAAGGGGATTCCACCACCACTTTTTCGTTGTTTTGTACAATATCTCGAGAGTGGCTGTGGCGCTATTGTTTCTTTGCTGGCCCATTTAAACCAGCCCATGCTGTACTAAACTCGCTGTATAAAGATAGACAATAGATAAATGAAATAAGCTGATATTAATTTTTTTTAGAAAAAACGTTTCTATTTTGACAACAGAAAACGTTTTCTTAGAGACACGGTAAATGAGCGTGTTTCGGCGCTGAGATAGGTTCCAGTAAGAACGAGTGTTCGCTCACTAGCCAAGAATGTTGATAGACTGAAACGTTTAAAGGTCATGGTCGTTTCATTTGGTCTATTTAAAGAAACAGATTTTAGCTTACTAATCTCTCAACGCTCCCAATACTGTCTAATCGATCATGTTTTCAGACGCTGAGCTGTAAGTTAACTGATATGAAAATAGCAAAAATTACGTAATCCGTAAATCGCATTCACGTCACTTAAAACGAATACAGGGACCATTGGAATAAATCTTGTTTCTACTTTATTTTAATCGAATGTCGTTAAATCTGTTTTGAAGTATTTTTTCCCTTTGTTCCCCTCTAGTGTCAAGAGTTCCTGAAGAAGGGTTCAAAGGTAACGAATGAAAGGAGAAATGTACGAACAAACGAATGAGTGGATGAGTGAGTGAGTGAGTGAGTGATGGGTTGAGTGAGTGAGTGATTGGTGAATTAAGTGAGTGATTAGTTGATTGATTGATTGATTGATTAAGTAAGTGAGTGATTGGTTGGTTGAGCGAGTGATTGGTTGGTTGAGTGAGTGAGTGAGTGAATGATTGGTGCGTTGAGTGAGTGAGCGAGTGAGTGAGTAATAACAGGAACAATAATAATCTTTATTTATCGTCCCGCACTCTTTTTCAAGAGTATTGGTTATTGACAATAAATGTACAAGGATATAACAATTCAAAAAATAGAAAATGTTGATAGTAACAATAACATCAATTATATACTAATAATGACACTGATGAAAGAAAACTTATGTTTGAACTATTGATTTATAAAACAAGTTGAATTCATCGGGCTTCAAGCATATGTCGTTTCTTAAAAAGAGTGAAAATGTATAGACCTACTTGCTTGCATGAATTCTGGTTGTTTGCTGAGTTATCAAGTATTGAGCTCTTTCTTCGTCGTTTAGAGAACTGAAACGGGCATCTTTTTGAATTATTATTTTAAACTGTGTTTGTCTAATGTCCCCAAAAGTTTGCATTGAAGACGTGAGTGTTTTTTATCTTTATTTCCTTTTTGGAGCATTGTTTGCAATATATTTCTTCAACAGGAATAGGCCCGCCTTTGTTTTCAAATTCCCTGTTTGTATTCTTAGGCGGTGAAGTACCATCCTGAGTTTTGAAATGGAAATTTTGTGTGGAACAGTTTTGGTTTTTTCAATGTTTGATTGCATTTTGTGTTCTGTTTGTAGTTGTTTGTATGTGATTTTAGCTCTGCTGTTTTCAGATGGGGCTAAATTATCTTTCCATCCGGCAATGTATTTAACCTTGAACTCATTAGAGATAGATTTTCAAACTGATTTCTTTTTGTCACTAGTGTGATAGCTAAGATTTAGGTTCTACTTTGTAGAGATTTCAATACAAAGGTTTCGGAATGCACCATTTTGCTAATGCAAATTTTTGCTATATCCATTCCCTTGTGGGGGGCTAAAAGTCCCCACTCGGTCAAATTTGGGCTCATTAATTCAACATAAACATCACTTTTAGCCCCCACGAGGGAATGGATCTAGCGAAACTTTACATTAGTAAAATGGTGTATTCTGTGTCATGAGTCAGAGCATAATTTGCTGCTGCTTTTATTAAACGATTTTGAATATTATGTTGTAGTCTTGTCATGTAACTGTAAGTTAATTTTAAAATTCCTTATCTCGCTTCTACAACCATTGTTAGGAGTATACCAAGGGAGATGTAAAGTCCTTTTGCAGAACTTTAAAGCACCTGTTCAGTCGGACTTTTGTCGAAATCAGTTTTGTAATATAACAATTCTGGTCCCCATATTTCACAACCGTAAAGTAGTGTCGGTTTTACCAGAGTTTCGAAAAGTTTATTTTGTAGATTCACAGAGTCGTTATAACTATTTGATAACAAACTATTGATATAGCGCGTTTTCATGTGACGTCATGGCCGCCATGTTGGTGTACCTTTAACAATAGAATAAGAATCACCTTCTATTGTTTGGTACACCAACATGGCCGCCCTGCTATTTGTCTTTTATGTCTCTTGGGATTGAGTGAAAACGCTCAATAGCCTAGACTGAACTTAAGCACCCATTTCCCAAGTGTTTCTCTGGCTAACCAAAACTTCCCGGAAGGGGAGAAAACTAGTCCCAGGTAATTTTGAGATTCCATCAAATTTATTTCTTGGCCTTGGCAGTAAAAACATGTTGTCTCTGATTTGACGACCACTTTAATTAAGAACCATAACGCTTGACTTCTATGTGTTAACTTTGAACCTTCATGTCTTTGCATGATCCTCGTGATTGCGTTTAAGGAATGTTGCAGATCAGAAGCTGATGTGCTGACAATTATGAGATCTTCAGCATACATCAGACAGTTTATCTTACCATCTCCTACATCAATACCTGCCCAATTATTTTCTTTTAATAGGTCCAGAATATCATTCATGTATATTGAAAAGCGAATAGGGCTTAGACCATCACCTTGTTTTATGTTCTTATTACAACTAAACAGCATAGTTGCTGTATTTGAATTCAGTTTTACACAGCTTTTGATATTACTATACATAGAATGGACAATTTTAAGGAATTTCCCTGTTACCCTGTTACTGATTGGTTGGTTGGTTGGTTGAGTGAGTGATTTGTTGGTTAGTTGGTCGAGTGAGTGAGTGAGAGATTGGTGGGTTGAGTGAATGAGTGACTGATTTGTTGAGTGAGTGTGTGAGCAATAAAAATATTAATTTATTTATGATGATAGCATTTGTTCTCGTGCTTTTCTTACGATTAACAAATTAAAAGCTCATGTTATTGACAATAAATATAATGGAAAAAATGTTCAAAGTTAAAATGCAAGTGAGAGTTAGTCAGTAAATTGTTTATAATAATAATAATAATAATAATAATAATAATAATGATAATAATAATAACAATAATAATAATGATAATAATAACAATGATAATCGTTCTTATTTATTTATTGGCCCATATTCTTTTACAAACAACACTATATTAATAATAATGAGTGAGGGTGGAGGAATGGACTGCATGAGAGATAATGAATGAATGAATGAACGAACGAACGAACGAACGAACGAACGAACGAATGAATGAATGAATGAATGAATGAATAAATGAATGAATGAGTATGTGAGTGCGTGCATGAGTGGATAGGTGGAAATAGATTCACAGTGGATGGACAGACAGACAGCCAGGTAGACAAATAGATAACTAGACAGACAGACTGACTGGCTGACACACAAACCAACGAATCTGTAAGTTGTTTCCAATTTAGGTATTTCTATTTTGTCCTCAGGAACTGGCCTGCTGGGCCATTAAAGAACAAAGCATATTTTCTTACTCTGTCCACTGCGCATGCGTGAAATTCAGTGGTTTGAATATTACAAGATCCACGCGAGAGCGTCACGGAGCCCCTAAACTCAGTGTGTCATCCGTGTTACTTGCCATCCCACCGCTGACACCAGTTCGTTATAAATAGTGTTATATGAAAACGCAGAGGTTTTAAAACTGATCAGTAATACACCATTTCGATAATGCAACGTTTTGCTAGATCCATTCCCTTGTCAAAAGTCTATTTATTCGGTCAAAGTGGGGCTCATTAACTTAACATAAACATCACATTTAGCCCCCACGAGAAAATGGATCTAACAAAATTTTGCATTAGTGAAATAGTGTAATGCAGAACCACTTGGAGTGACATCACTATCGAAACGGCATGTGCTAAAGCAGTACAACGCAGTCACGCTAAGTACTTGTATCGGCGTGAAACAGTAGAACACTTCTAAAGCTGATTGTACATTACAGTGTTTGATTAAAGATAACATTTAAGTTATTAACCTTGCTTTTTACTTACCCCTCCCCTGTATTATTTCTTAACGCACTACTCGTTCCCCCTTTGTTTATGGAGGTAGCGCAGTTCTATGCTCTGTTCAATCGTCTGGAAACGACACCGAGAACTCGACTGTGTAAGCTGGAAAAACGTGACATAACGTGTTTTTTTTTATTATCAAATTTTGTTTTTGCTACGCGACCTTCTCAATCAAATTTTCAGTCTGAGTTTGGCTTTTGGTTTACATAAAATAATTTAACCTTTCTTCAGCTTCAAATGGAGCCGCATTTTCCGGCGATTAAAGCTGCGCTGTTCCAACCACAAATCTGATATGTGTTAGTTGAAATCAGTTGAAATTTTAAGAATGAAAATTGATTCACACACTAACTGGAAGCTACTGCTCCGCAGTCATTCAGGTTTCTCCAGCCCCAAATTGGTTTCTTCCTTCACTGTGCATGCAACCCAATAAAGACGCCCCCCTCCCCCCCAACCAGTTTTGTGAGATTTGTAAGATATAATCATTCCAAATTTGGCGAGTTTTCCTCAAATTTATCGAGAAAGACTGAAACGACGTTTCGCAGATTTAACAGACGCTAGCCCTACAGCGGGTGTGTCAAATTCTAAATTTGACTCAGAACTAGCGAGGATTCAGCACGGTTTTACCATTTACTGAAGAGGATTAAGAGACCAACTTCAAGCCAGTGATTGCCGATTCTGTTCTTGGTGCAACACTACAACTGGAAAATATTAAACGGTACGTTATCTCACATGTTATTTTTTGTTTCATGGTGTAGAAGACACAGTTATAGATAGGTTTTGATGCGGAGAACGTACCATTTTTTATTGAATAATTCTCGAGTTCTTGGCAGCGGGATCTAGAGATCGCACTTCGAACTGCACTCTAAAGATTATATGTCCGTTATTGTTAAAAATACATGTTATGCTACCTTCATTAAAGGATAATTCGATATCTTAGCTTTTAATGCTCCAGCACACGCCTATACTTACGAGATAAGCCCTAACTTGACACGATTCCTAAATTTTGATGTTTTCCGCAATTATAATGAAGCATTACTGTCAGTCACTGAATCTTTCACTCTCGTTTGACTTATTTAACAACCTGATTGTGAGTTTTAACTTGTACTGAGTGGAGTTATTTTAAAGAACCGACATTCATTATATGCAGCACAAAGGCACGCCATAGTAAGTATGCTATCTGAAAATATCTTAAACCTAACAATTACTCGCAGTCCAAATTTCATATTTACTTTACAAAGAATTTTCAATAGCCAGTGCCTGTCGCTAATGGCACAACTTAGTTTACCGGCGACAAATATGTAATAATCAGCAATCCGATTTAGAGGAAGTTGTTAGTATTTTTCTACAAATGCTCAAAAGGTCCCATCAATAACAATTGACATTTTAAAAAATAAGTACAAAACTGGTAAATGTTCCGTCGTGCTTCAACTACGAGATATGAAGATCGCTTCTTAAAATATACTCAGTTAATAAACTTTTTTTTTAATAAGGAGAACGTCACATATCGATTTCAGTCCACAAGAAACGGCAGGGTGTCATTTTTTTGGGGGGGGGGGGGGTCGGAGTTTTGACGTTTATTTTGATAAACGCCGTGGAAAATATCGATTTGCAAAATTGAAGAAAAACAAAACGGCATCGTACATCGTGCCAAGTCCTCATTCTGGCAGTGTAATGCTACACTAAATATTGAGTAGAAAAGAAGGTAATTCAATTGTTTATTGTTTTTAAAATCAAAGAGGAAATTATCTGCACACGTACAAAAATAACTGGAGATATCGCTATGAGTAAGCGCTAACCATAAGCCCCCAAAATAAAAACCACCATTTGCAACAAAGTTTATTTCCTGTAAACAGCGTATTTGAGTAATATCATCACTTCCCGTGGGTAATGTGATGTGGTGTAAAATCTCAATATAAACCGCTGTTTTTAGTTATCGGTTTGTCAACTTCCTGAGGAAGTCCATTGTACATAGACGAAACACGTCGGAGGATAAAGTTTACAAAGCTACAAACTACAATCCATGTGCTGCTCACTCACTTGTTTTTGTTAAAAAATTGTAAAAAATTAAAAAAATACTCTGAGAGATGAGGACATATTTCAAAAACGTTTATTAAACGTGAACTTCACTGTGGCTAGTTGCTTGGTGTCAAACTACTTACCGATACTTACCCTTCTAGAAAATATTTAGAGGGACATTTATTGATAGGGGCGTTTAGTAGAGACTGAAACGAAAAATTCGACAATTGAGTGTGACGTTTTTCAGGGGGTGTGTAGGGGGGGGGGGGGGTCCCAAGGAAACGGCGCCCTGCCGCCGTTGTGGAAAAATCGATATGTGACGTTCCTCTAAGGCAGGCTATAGCAACGCATTTGGGTATGTATATATCAGATGAATTGAGTTAGATGTTGGGAACAGCCTTTGAATGGATAAATATTTATACAGACACAGTTGTAAAATATTATGAACAAAAACGCTTTTAAGAACATTTGAGGCTGAGACTCGGGCAAAAAATCAGTTTAAAAAAATGTTCACCCTCAGCCCAAAAAAATAGACCGCGTTTTTATATGAAAAAAGAGTGTAGTATAAAACTGCTACATATAACAGTGTGAAGGTCCAGGGTGATTTTGCTAGAGTAATGTATAACGAGGTATGGGGGACAACCGAATTGTAAGAAATTCACTATATGTTTTCTCAGGAAAATGTCAAAATTAATGTACAATACCCCATGCAGTATCCGAAGAGATGTTCAAAGGGAACAAAGCAGAGTCGGATCGAGCGAGCCAACAGATGAAAGTTTCTATTTCGTAAACTGATTGCAGATCTTTAGCACTGAAATTTTCAGAAAAGTACAAACAAGAAAAGCCGAGTTCGGTGAACTTCAATAGATTAATACGTAATTAATACGTTTAATAATACGTTTTTTTCATTAATACGTTTCAGTTAGTATACGTAGCACTATATAATCGAGGTGATTTTAATAGGACACCGGATGTTTATTTTTTTAAAAGGAGACACACGATACCTGACATGACTTCTGAATTCCAAGAACACAAATAGCGCTTCCGCACTGATTATAGGTCGTTCAAGATGTGTATTGAATTACATAAAACTATGGGTACCCCTTCTGAGCAATTGTTATTCTAGCCAGCGCAGCTGGTGTTTCAGTCACTGGAGAAGGGAAAAATAAATGGCGAGGAATTCTCTCTTTCCCTTCTAACCCCCTGCTGTTTTTTTTTCTCGCCATTTATTTTTTCCTTCTCCAGTGACTGAAACGCCAGCTCGGCTGGCTAT
>JAOEHT020186718.1:0-11426 GCA_025448195.2 Parazoanthus atlanticus | reverse complement strand
GGGGGGGGGGAGGTACTCCCATATATAAGCTATACGGGGACGTTCCGCCCTTCAGGGTATACTTTTTCGACCTTCTTATCATAACAGAGTATAAAATTTTTGGATTTTCGAAAGTTTATCATAAACAGGGTCTAGAAATTACGTGTTTTAGCGTATAAATGTATGAATTTGAGCTCAAAATCATGAACAGGGTATGAATTTCCGAAAATTTTTCTCACAAACAGGGTCAGGATTTGAGTGTCTGGGCGAAACCCCCCTACCCAAACTTAGGTTAAGTACCCCCACCCCGGCATTATTGATTAAGTGTGGCTTGCAACTCCAGCTCTATTTGTGTAGCATAATGGCGGAAATCAATAACTTCTTAACATGTGGATTTGGGTGCTGCGTTGTTATCAAACTGGGCAAATTTTCTTCAGGATTTGACATCCCTTAAGTGATCTGAATTTTGTGTGGGTCCTGATACTGAAAATGTAGATGTGAGATAGAAAGAAAGCAAGATAGATGAATTGCTGTGAGCGTCTTCCTTGTGTTAAGAAAAAGCAAGCTCAACCAGTAGTGAGCAGCAAAACTGAAACTTCTATAGAAAGGGTAACAAGTTGTGGTGGCATATGCAAGTAGGTTTTTCTTGTGAGTCAGGTTTTGTTCTCATCAGTTTATTGATTCTAGCAAATGATCATTTACCCCAAGTTGTGGTGGCATATGCAAGTAGTTTTTCTTGTGAGTCAGGTTTTGTTCTCATCAGTTTATTGATTCTAGCAAATGATCATTTACCCAAACATTCCAGTTATAATAACCCTATCGTTCCTGTTCATTTCTAAGTGACCAGTTGTGGGTAAAAAAATGAATAGGCCTTGCCTGCTGAAGGCGATTGCGCAGTAAAACAAACAAGAAAACCAACTCGAATAATGTCCATTCATTAAAAGATATTACTGGTTTTCTATGTGACGTAGGCTGATGTCAAAAGACTATCAAGTGTTCTCCCAAGTGTTGACTTCAGGCTATGTCACATGGAAAACCGTTTTATGTTTCTATTATGTAATAATAAACCTCGATAAACACACAGAACTTGTCTAAATTCAAACCCGTGTGTCATAATCATGTCACACTGCTATTCAGACAATCGGAGCGTATGTACTGTAAAAAATATTTTATGGATTTGCTTCTCTTTGGGAGTGCGTGTAATTTCAGTTATTTCTCAAAGTTGGTATTTTTTATAAAATTTGCAAAAAAAAAAACCCAGCAGGATAATGGTTTTATTTATTGATTTTAGTCCGTTAGAGGATATTCAGTGCTGGTTAGTTAGACTGATGTTTGTCCACCACTTGTAGTTAAAGAGCAGTGCAGAAGAATTAGAATCAGACACAAAGACAGAGTCAGGGGGTGTACTGAATGCTAAGGATGATGATGAGAAGTTGCTTGACGAAGTTTGTCAGTTGGTACAGAGTGATGGAAGCAGCTTCATACCACTCGCGGGTGCTTCAGATGCAGGTAATAGTTACGTTGAAACTGTTTGAAATGTGTACTGCTCCCATACATAGTCCATACATGTACCTTTGGACCCATTAGTGGAAAATTAAGCAAATCTCAAATTAGAATTGAAACTATCGCGCAATTTTGCTAGTCTTGAGTAACAAGGAATCTGGGTACAGTTGTACTGCTTGCTTTTTAGACTCTGCAGTTAATTCATCAAAGTTTAGTCTTCATCTTAAATTGGAGTAAACACGGTAATGGACATGCTTGTAATGTGAGACGGCATTCTTTAAAAAAAAAATAATCTGAAAAATATTGCAAACAAAAGGTAGAATAACTTCTTAGTTTGGTTTTTTGCCCAAGCTTAGTTGGGGTTTAGTGGTCCAAGATTTTAATAGATTGTTTGACACTAGTTTTGTCTGGGCCAGAATGAAGTGGCGCACCGTAAGTAACCAAAGTCGAAGTTAAGAATTTATGTAGTCTTTGTGTGCATTATCTTCAAGTATTTCTATTTTTATTGAAGAAGTATATCTTGCGTTAACAAGTGTGCGCATCACCGTGACCGCCCCCATTTAACACAGATTTTAGAAGTCGTGGTAGCACGCAATTGTGTATCTCTGTTCTGCTTATTTTTGACTAAAAGGGTGTGGTATTTCGCTGTTTAGAGGAAAAAGATAGCAGTATTTTTGTGATGCATTTTCTGGACAAGTGTGATTTATCAGACATTTTGAAGGTGTGCTGTGCATCGTTCATATTTGAAACAGAAACCTGTGTGTGGTTCCGTTAATAATTTGCTATTAGGTTTTGAGTTGAAAAGTGACGGTCCCAACATAGAGCCTTGGGCACTCCATATTTTATTTCAAGGGGATCAGACAAGGTTGACTTTTTCGAGAATAAATCGTACTGGAATGAGATTTTAAAAGGCATAAAGTAAATGAATATGGAGGCTCGGAGTGGATTTGGGATGAAATTGTTCTGGAATAAAACTCCCTCTGTAAACCATTTTCAAGTGAAAATACATGTATGTGTTTTTTGTTAAGGTGATGATGAGATGGATGATGATTCAGAAGACCTTGTATTGTCTGATGAGGCACTGGAAACCCTTAATAGGGAGCTAGATGAAGAGGAGACTGGTGTGGTCCAGTCGGCAGAGGGACCAGAAGAACAGGTATTGCCAAGAGACGAGTCCGCTGTCACAGAAGAGATGTGTAAGAAGGAACGTAATGAAGAGATCTTAATCAGTGGCGGAAAACAATCAGAAGAGATGTGTGAAAAGGACAATGGTGAAGAGATTTCGACCAGTGACGACAAAACATCGGAAGAAATATGTAAGAAAGGAAATGGCGAAGTGGTTTCAACATGCGACAGTCAAGCATTGGAAGAAATGTGTAAGAAAGAAAATGGTGAAGAGACTTCGACAAGTGACAGCAAAGCATCAGAAGAGATGTGTAAGGAAAGTGATGAAGAAATTTCGACAAGTGACAGCAAAGCATCAGAAGAGATGTGTACGGACAGTGATGAAGAAATTTCGACGAGTGACAGCAAGGCATCAGAAGAGATGTGTAAGGACAGTGATGAAGAAATTTCGACAAGTGACAGCAAAGCATCAGAAGAGATGTGTACGGACAGTGATGAAGAAAGTTTGACAAGTGACGGCAAGGCATCACAAGATGTGTATAAGAAAGACAATAGTGAAGAGATCTCGACAGAAATACAGAAGAAAGACGATGATGAAGAGATTTCAGCGGGTGACCTCGTGCAATCAGAAGAGATTTGTAAGCAAGACAATGGTGAAACAATTGCGAACAGTGATGACAAAGCATTACACGAGATTTGTAAAAAGGACAATGATGACGAGGTTTCGACCAGTGACAGCACAGCTACTTACAAAGAGAGAGGAGAGGCTTTTATTAAAGACTTACGTTGTGAAGAAAGATCTCTTGAAGAATTTGATGTACCAACATCCACTATCGTAAGAGAAGTTAATGAAAAAGTTATTGATGAAAAGAACGTTGAAAAGGTAAGGTTTCCAGCTACAGACAACTGTGAAGAACAGACGAGGCAGGAACTTGAGGTCAGAGAGTCTGAGAGCAATTCTAATGAGCAGAGTGAAGTGCCATCAGGATTGGTGGCTGTAGCTCAAGTTTTGGTGAAACAAGGTGCTCAAGCTGACAAAGAAGAATCGACAGAAGAACATGACCGCATTGCAGCAGATGCTACGTCTGATAGCACAGAGAATGGGTTGAAGGGAGATAAAGATGCCAATGAAGGAGTTGACGAGCGACAGTTAAACCTGGCAACACCTGATGTTGAGGAACAGACACAGTATGTTCCAAGACTGGAAGATCACAGTAGTCCAACAGTTGCAGTTGAGGCAGAAACGCAGGTTGGTAAGAGTGAAGTTGCCTTGGAGAGAATTGACGAGGAACAGCTCTGCAAGGCTGATAACGATTTTGCAGGGAAAAGACGGGAGTTGCAGGGTGCTCCAGCTCTGGATACTGATGATGTCGTAGCTACTGAAAATGAATTGGATGTTCAACAAAGCAGCATTGATGACAGCAGCGAAGAAGTATCTGTGGATGATCAAACTAAAGCAGTAACAGACATAAACGAGGTTCCTATAGACATGTCTGCAAAAGGTCAAGATTTTGCATATCTAGGTGATGATGTTCCACAGTTGGCAGCTACTGTCCTAGGTAAGGAGGATCTAAACACTGCCGATAACCTGTTGAATGTTTCAGAATTGGATGACAAACATCGTACACCAACAACAGAGGACGCTGCAGCAACGTGTTTGAAGGAACTAACGCCTGAGGACCAAGTTGTTACTCTTGATGCAGTTAGCAAAATCAATGAAGATTTTGGCAAACTGGTTACAAAAGAGTTCACATCGCTGGTGGGGAATCAGGCAGAAGTACCAGCTGATATAGCAAAGAGTGAAAGGCTTGTTGGAGAGATCGACTCGACAGTTGTGGAAGCTGTTTCCTGTGATCCAGAACAGGACATTGTGATTCCAGCGGAAGAGGCTAAAGAGGTTGATGTGAGTGAGAGTGTTTCTGAAGAATCTGCAAGGCCAAGAGACTCTATCACCACAGATGATGGTGACAAAGGCGAAGCTGCAGTTGGCTTCACAGTGCCAGATGAGGAGAAACCTGCTTATTGTGCACATCAAACTAATGGAATGATGACAAATGGACATGAAGAAGCTGTAAGTTGACAGTGTTGTGACCAAAACTGCTGCAGTAAAATGATATGTTCTTTTTCTTGACAACTCTTTTTAGATTGTTTTAATTTTGGTTTATTACAAAGAGTTTTGGAAATGGTGCTGTGTATTGTTCTTATGTTCCAAATTTTGTTAGACACTTTGTATATATTTCCAACTTTTGTACTGAGTCATTTCCCAAACCAAATAATGACAGGAAACATAGTTAAGGACATTTAATAATAGTGTTTATACTGATACTTGTTCTCCCACTCTCTCTTTACATTGTAAAGTGTAAGAGTTTCGTGTAATTTATTATTTCTGTACAATATTTTAGAACTGTGTTTCATCTCTACATCTGTCATTTACTCTGAAATGTATGTTCAGCACTCGCATCAGAGTCCCAATACTGGAGTGCAATTAAAGATTGCAGAACTTGAAGCTAACAGACTGTGTTGATTTGCAAGAAAAGCAAATTATTTATAATTTATAGGTAAAGTTACAAATCAGTCTTATAGACATATTCTTCTCTCAACTCTAAAATTTGCTGTTGCTTTGGTCACACAACATTCTCTAGCAATCCATTCCAGTTCTTTTAAGATTAAGATTAAAATCGTTCTAGGCAAGAGGCTGCAGTTGGAACAACCAGTTCCTGTGTCCATTTGGATATAGGCTTTCGAACGTTGATGTCTTGCAACTCTCGGGGCTGGCACAATACTTGAAGGTCCTCGAGTCTCAGTTTAAAAAAACGTTTTTCGTCAAAAAGTCCTTGAATTTTAGCAAAATGCCTTTGAATACTGTTGCAGCAGCCTTAAAAATCAAGAAGGATTCTTTACGTAAAAAGCTGAGGTAAAAAGCAGTGCTTTTGGTAATTTCTTGATATATTTGGTCCTAAATAAGTGTAATTTGGAGGATGGCATAATGATACTGTTACCATTACTGTGACTGTTACTGTTACTAATACAGCTACCATTACTGTTACCATTACTGTTGCTGTTACTAATACTGCTACCATTACCGTTACTGTTGCTGTTACTAATACTGCTACCATTACTGTTACCGTTACTGTTGCTGTTACTAATACTGCTACCATTACTGTTACTAATACTGCTACCATTAAATGTCTCATTTTAGTAGATCATACCAGCTTCATTTCTAACAGACAGCTGTGAAATGTGATGTTTTACTCAAACAGGAAGATGAAAGCACGATGCAAGATATTTCACTGGAGGATGAAGTTCGTGTTACAGCAGTTACGGGTGATGGTCATTTCTGGTCGCACTTCAGTTCTCTAACAAATCCAACTGAACTTTACAAATTACAAGAATCTATGAATAAATACTATGGTGATGGAGAGAAACAGGAATCGGGTTAGTGTTTCTTGGATTCTTAACATTTTGATGCTCAATATATGCGTGTTGTGTGGGGTTCATTGGCCTGGAATGTTACTTTTGAACCCTGTTGTCAAAACCAAAATGAAGTGTACTCGATTCATGTTACTTTTTATGTTACTTTTCACTGATGTGTTGAGCATTCAAACAAAATGACATTGTCAGTGGAGGTCATTCCATCCATTTGTAACCAAGTCTTTCTGGATTGGCTTTTAGAAAGTCTGTCCAGTAGGAATAGATCTTTGGTGGCATATTGCTGTCGCGTAAACTCTTCCATTAGAAGTCAAACACTCCCCAAAAACACCCATCAAGACGCTTTCCAGTTCTTCAGTTTGTGATACATCAACATGTCGAAATGTTGTTAAATTCTCATGACGTGTTGTTAAATTCTCAATAACAATCTTTATACGTTTTTTAAATTGTGTGGAGAATTTTGCACTTGATTATTAGAAATTGCTAAGACTTAATTTTAATATTGATGATAAATTTAAGACCTGAAGCAGCAAGTTTGACGCGTTTCAAACTTTTGGTATGATAACAAAGTAAATGACTACACAAATTCCTCAAACGTGACTACAATGACAGTAAATACTGAGTGAGATTTAGCAAGGTGTAATATGTTATGTTAGAGCTGAAAAGGTTTAGTTACATTTCAGTGGTAATCAAGTTATTCTTGTTGGTTATTTGGAACTCTCGTTTTAACAGACCACACTTGGAAGGAAGGCGATTTGTGTGCAGTACTTTGCACTCAGGACAACCAGTGGTGCCGAGCCGAGGTGACGTCTGTCAATGCACCTTCTACTCCTAGTAAGAAGAAGGCAGGGTTTTTGTCACGGCTTTTGACCAAAAAGAATGAAGATGCTGAACCATGTAAGAGTCCCAATATCCATTTTGATTCGTGGTTGAGAACTGGCATATTTGGCCAAACATCTTCAAGAGGTTTCGAGCACTTTCCCTTTTGATAAGTGACCAGTAGTACAGGCCCTGGTTGTCCATAGGATGGATAGCACTATCTAGCAGATAAGTCTTTATCCACTGCATAACATGACCTAAATTGTTAACACTTGTTTGCTGGAAAATGGTAAACAGTCTTTGAGCAACCGGAGCCAGAATTGCGTGAAACTTTGCTTGATAATAAAAAAGATTTGCTTGATGAAGTTTGACTGCATATAAGTTTCAGTTTGGGAAAATACATTTGGGTTTAATTAAGTTTTAGAAAATGTGAAATTGAAATCTAGATATTAGTTCACCAAATCATAGGAACATGTTCAGGGTATCCAAGAGTTTGTTTTTTGGCAATGTTGTCCAACAGGGCAACACAGGGCAGCTCACAAGATAATAACTGGAGTTAGTTTTGATGGTATACAATTTATACTCTCAGCAATTGCAAATGGCAAGGTCTTGTTATTCTTTGATATCAAATTCTTCCTTTTCACCCCCAGCCGATGAAAACTGTACAGTGACGTTGTTGGACAGCGGCGTGAAGGAGATGGTTTCCCTGAAGGCACTTCGGCCATTGGATGCTGGTTTCCAGGACCTTCCCTACCAGGCCAAGCTGTGCCATTTAGATGCTGCTAGTAACTGGGCCCCACAGGGTGTTGAAAGACTTGAAGAACTGTTGGCTCACCAGACATTCCGCGCAGTGGTCAAGATGGCTGCAGGAGACATTCTCGCGTGTCCAGATGTTCCGCTGATCCTGTTCCCCTCCAAAGACAGAGATGAGACTACTGGCTGTGAGTTCTTGCTTTCTTGAGGAAATTGTGTCTGTGTTATCCTTTGAAAGCCAGTTGAAAAGCCCTTTTAGATCTCTAGTAGACACTCCAATTCAACCCATTATCAGAGTTCGCATGCCACTTTGCATTTGTGGAACAGCCAGTTACGTGTTTTTCAGATACTATTTCTCTTTGGCAAATATACTTTCAATGGTTTGACGAACCCGTGTTGACAAGATAGATAGACAGAAAGACGGACAGACAGACAGACTGACAGACAGACTGACAGACAGACAGACTGACAGACTGACTGACTTAGCTACTTACTTACTGACTGACTTGTTTGTTTATTTGTTTGTTTGTTTATTCACTGATGGATTTGCGTGATAAACAGAATGATTGGATTAATTGATTCGTTAACTGATCGATCAACTGAGTTTGTTGATTAACTGATTGGTTGAGCGAATTGTTTGATGGATAAAATGACTGATTGACAACTGAGTTTATGACTGAATGATTAACTGACGGTTGACTGAATAATTTGATTGTTTTGTTGCTATCACCAATAGTCTCTTTTAACAGGTTTCTTTCTGAAGTGAATGGTTTTGAAAGGAAATTAAGCCAAGTTTCTTTTACCTTTTAGACACAGAAAACAAAGTTGGGAAACCAACCGAGTCTATCAACCAGAAGCTTGAAAGCGAAGGACTCGTACAATTGTGACAAACGCCACAGTACAGCTAGATTTCAATCTTTGGGTTTGCGTGATTTGTTGCTGTTCATTGGTACTAAGCCGGGATGGTTACTGTTCACAGGCTGGGCGTTTGGCACTTGTCTCTAACCGTACCAGGATGTTGTTAATCACACCACGTCACAAGACAGCGGACTGTGATGTTGAACAAGACCCGGATGACCATTGTTTCGCCAATTGTTTGCACCCAACAAAGACGTTTTCCGTGTCGCCGGCATGTGTTAATTATTAGTGAACGCCGCACTGATTAATTATGTTATGTTTTTCGAGTTTTGCGAAGGAGTTGAACGTGAGATATTTATTCACGGAGAAACTGATAAAGATTTATTTGGACACAGTTTGGGGTCACGTTGAGATACTCCCTCTAACATTAATTTGAAAGTTGTTGGTAAGATGGAGGTGTTCAGACTGGTATATTTTGAAAGCTCATGCGTTTCTGGTCTTTCTTTTTATTTTGAAGTAAAAACGAGAGTTACAACTGTGTATGGTTCAACCAGCTTGTCTCGTTTCTGTTCTATAGATCGTTTTCATTTTCATCATGGTGGCCTTGCTGATGTACCGTAAATTAACAGTATAGAACATTTTAAAGCACGTTCGTACACCAACATGGCCGCTCCGTCTTTTGTATCTCTTGTGACTGAGTGAAAACGATCTATATCTGTCACGGGTAGACAATAGTTCCGTTCCTCCTCTTGCAATTTTGTTTGTTCGTGTACAAGTTGTTTGTTTGCTGTACCACGTATGATTGACTGATAATAAGAACATGAAATCTGTGGGAGCGGATCCAGATTGAGTTTTGACGTTATCACCGAGAATGATTACATTTTTGGAATTAACGTAACGTTGACGAAGTGGAAGAAGCCTGTTTCCTCCTTTTCCCAGATGCTTGCACTTTCGGGAAACAGAAATCTGCGAACGACCGATTGTCATGCTTGATCCGTGCCTGTTGATTGTAAGTCGCGATATGAACTCGATCTTGTTCCTTTTTTACGTTACCTTATTTTTGAAAGTCGCTGAAAGCCGTAGCTTTGAGAGACTTGGAGAGCAAAATGATAACTTTAATACCCAGGGTAGCTTAAATACGAAAGAGTTTCAAGGTTAACTTACAAGCAAATGAGAGTGTGCAGGACGAGTTTTCTCATTTGGTGGGAGAGAAAAGCAGAAAAAGAAGAAGAGAAGACGTGTGTCCATACCAGGAAAGGGTTTGATCAACAACATTTACTATGGGATATTTGTTGCCTTGAGACTTTGTGCCAAGCTGAAGTCTCAAGCGTCAGCCTCAAGCGTCAGCCTTTCTGTCGTCAGAATCGTATATTTTTTATTTATTTTTTTGCAGTTGTTCCGACGAAGGACTAACTTGTGAGATAAACTGGAGCATAAGAAATTTAAATCATAAAGGAAGAGACAAAAGAACAGGGTGTCAGCTTTTTCCAACTCATCACACATTTGGTGTTCCTTTGTCTTGACCTTTATTATTTAGATTTGATCTTCTTGTGCTTAATGCTTATCTCACAAGTGTGAACCAGGTTTAACGCTCAAAATGGGGAGCTTTCGACCTCCACTAGAACGACGGAAAACAACAGGCTTGATTACGAAACACAATAGCTGATATAGAGCTTCTGAAAGCAGGGCGGTGACGCCAACTAGAATGGCAGAAAACAACAGGCTTAATTACGAAACACAATAGTTGATAGTGAGCTTTCGAAACCAGGACTGCGAGGTCCACTAGAACGGAAGAAAACAACAGGCTTAACTACGAAAACAATAGCTGCACGCGAGCGTGCACACGACTGGCCTCCTTTTTACTGCAGTCATGCTTTAGAATATAACGTCAGAGACTAAATTTTGGGGTTTTGTGACGACGTGGACCGACAACCTCGAAACTGCATTTTGTTACCCACCGCTCACATTCCTGCACCTGAAAATCAGTTGCAAAGGATTGAATGGTACACGAAGCAAAGAAGAAGAGAATAAAGTACAATTTTATGGGCTGTCATCGCAGCCGTCTTTGTCCTGGTTTTCTAAGTTCCCTAATGTCGGCTTTGCACCCAACCTTCACAGGTTTCAGCATTCCGTATGAATACTTGTTGATCAAGTACCATATTTAACGTACTCGCGGATACAGAACAGCTAGTTATCATTTTAAAAAGGTGTTCTAAAAGCACTTGGTAAACTTGTCGACGGGGGAACTAAGCTTTTGATATCCCAAAAGCAGATAAAACATTTCTTCAGATTAAGTTTTCTTTTGTATCCTCTTCTAAGACATGCTGGTAACTGCACGGCTGAACAGAAATACTTCCGCGGTTACTCGAGGCTGTTCTAAGTTATGGCAGCACTTTGGATATATTTTGCATATTCTAAAAGAGCAGTCCGAAAACTTGCTATTTTTTACAATAATATTTAACTCTTTGCTATAGTACTTTGAAGTTAGAGCTTGGTGCTACATAAGGCCCAAATTAAGATATCTGTGGTTACGCCGATGCCATTTATAACAGTCGCTGATGTCATTTGTAATATATTTAACAGTAACAGAATATGAACGGCAGTGAATCGAGTTGTCGGCGTAGTGGTAGTGTGTAGGACTGGAATGCTAGCGGTCATGGGTTCAAAACATTGATTTTATCAATGTTTTACTTAGCTTTTGTTTTATATTTTTATGTTTAGTTTCTTGTTTTGGAGTTAATTTTGGTTTGGATTAGGGTCAGGGTTAGTAGTAGTAGTTGTATTTCCGCGATCACGACTTTGTCTTCTTCGTGAAAACGATAATAGACTGTTGTTCGAAATGGCATCAACTGTTGCAAGTGGCATTGACCGTTTACGAAAGGGAAAATTGCTACGCCGATGCTAGATCTTTTCTGCCGCGGGACCAAGAACTTTGTTTCTTGAATTCAATGGTTCACGGG
>JAOEHT020186643.1:0-11427 GCA_025448195.2 Parazoanthus atlanticus | reverse complement strand
GGTGGGTGGTTTCCCCTCTTAGGTATTTTGTTATCTCAAGAAAGCACTAGCAAAATATTGCTAATGAAAAACGTTTGTTTGGCGAAGGGGAACATTTTTAGCGATAACTACTGGCAATTTTGCCTGTAGCAAGTGGTTATTTTGAGCCCTAACTCATTTTGTTTGAAGCGTTTAGTTGAATTTATGCTACATATTATTCAAATTATTCAAAATGTAAACAGTGACGTCATCGGAATCCGGCAAGATCCAGTAGAGGAGCAGGCGTAGCTCAGTCGGTTACCTTTTGTAGAAAGAAGATTTATTTGACTGCCAATCGTCAGCCATCATCGGAAACCTAGGGATGGTCCTTCTGCCTCACCTCGTGCTCTTGGCCTGGCTTTGCTTGGTGTCCCGAGACTGGTTGCCACCTTGGGTCTCCGATGATGACCCTCAGCTCTCTTTATAGAAATTCTGACAGTTAACGTCTTTGTGACAAAAATTTGGAAGGTGAAGATGAAGCAGTTCCTTTTTGCTTAGCTCCCCTGTTTTGAGTTTTCTTTGAATATTGTTGGTTCGTATTATTATTTTGGTATCATTCTTTCTTTGTTGAATTCTGTAAGGTAGGTTTTGAATATATCAGTTTGGATGCATTTCTTGGCTTGGTAGAAATTATGAAAACATTTAGCAGTCGTGGTATGTGGAAATTGTTTTTTATTTTTCATTTCAAGACTGGATGAGGTGGAGGATGCAGTTAAAATGAATTCAAGACTCAACCAGACTTTGAAACAGAGGGATGAAAAAATCAAGAGCCTAGAAGCGAGGTTTGTAAACAAGTATTTGGTTGGTCCAGTGCTAACCTCTTTGTAATGAAAGTGGATCAGTGGGTTAGCGTCTGCTAGCGAATGGTGGCAATACTAGTAAGCTGTAAAGTGGCAGACAGTGTTTGTAATGGTGATGGTGACGGTGACGGTGACGGTGACGGTGACGGTGACGGTGACGGTGACGGTGACGGTGATGGTGATGGTGATGGTGATGGTAATATTATATCATAGTGATGCTTATAAATGTAGTATTAGAAACAGTGGTGGTTATAGATGCAGCTGTAGCAAAAACAGTAGCTGTTACAATTGTACCAGTATCGTATGCTATGTCTAAGTAGCAGCAGTGATAATTTTTGAAAACAAAGAAAATTAGAAAATACCTGAAATCTTTTCTTGTTGCTGCACAATCTGCGACTCAATTTGGACCAGCTGTTCATTGTGCTGATAACAAGGGTTTCTAGAACGTGGACAACTCCGTGAATCACGCCGTAAATTACAAACATCTTGAAACCTGCTAGATCAGCTTGCATCGCACGGACTATAACGGAGTCCATGGCGTATATCACCGCCACAAGAGCAAAGGAGGTACTTGGGTGAAGGACTCCTTGGAGGCGAAGAACACACAGGCGGCCCAAGAGTTTGCTGGGGAGAAAGAGTAGAGGAGCAATTGTAGCAACCAAGAGCTTGGGCACCCCGTGGAGAGTAGTAAACCAGGGAAAGACGGCGTAGATGAATATGAAAGCTGTAATGAGTATTCCCGCCAGATGTACGCACAGTTTTGTGGCTACGTTTAGTGCAGCCGTCCTGCTTTGAGGGAACACTTGCTTCCCCATTGCGTAGCAATGATGTAATGATGTGATTATGTAAAGAAAGTTTATAGGATACGGTATGAATGGCGCTCGATACTTGTGGAGTTTTTGTAAAACTACACGGTAAGATAGGTCTACAAACACAAATAGTGTGTTCACTACAAGAATCCGGGAACGTTTTATTGCAGACCAGGTGAACACCGTGACCAGGGTTAAGACAACACAATGGTCATCAAAGAAAACTGCCAATAGAATGGATACTCTTCTGGTTTTTAGAACAGTTTCGTCTAGTCTTGTGTCTGTGTCCTCAATCCAGTCACAGTGAGCCATAGTATTCAAAATACCGTAAACAAGAAGGTTTCCAATGATGGCAAAAATGCAACCGGTGAGTAGTACAACACGGAACACGATGAAGGAACATTGTAGGACAGACCTGTAAAACTGCGGACGGTTTTTCTTCCAAGCAGACAAATCAACGCTGGAGTTGTTCTTGTATTCTTCGTGAATATGATCATTCCTGTCTCCTCTGGCGAGATCGCTGCACATGTCAAAGTTTTTGTGCTGGCTTTTAACAGACTCGTCTATGATGTGTTCACCAGCGCTGTTTGTACATTTCTGAAAAATGTGAATCCCGATTTCCAAGACTGAGTTCGTCGTACTCATGGTGTGGCCAGTTCGCTTGTAGTATATTATGAACATTCGATTCAAGACTTTATTTCCTTTTATGCGAAACTACGCTGAATCGCTCATTTGAATACAGAAAACAGTAAACAAAGTCTTTGTCTTAAACATCGATTATAATTTGTATAGAATTTGTGAAAAAAATGACCTTCTATGGAATAGTATTTCCTTGTTTCGATTGTATTTGACCTGGGTCAATCCTTCAGTAAGAGTTAATGTTTTCGTATCAGTGACATTTAAGGTCATTTAAGCGTGCCTGACACGAGAGCACTTTCGAGATAACATCTTTGAAAATATGAATTTGGATTTCCAAGACTGAAGGTGTGACCGGTTTACTCGTTGTATGTGAACTTTCAAGGTTTTTACTCCTTTGATAACAAACTTCCTTGCATCGCTTATTTGAGCACAGGAAACACGAGTCTTACGTTGACCATTGACTAATGTATTTTTATCAATTCTATATAGAACCGTAACGAGCCTTTTTGAGAAGAACAAACATTTAATGCAATAGTATTTCCTTGTTTTGAGTGTATTTGTGATGAGTCAATCCTCAATTATCGTCATCAGCGCGGTATCAGCATGCAACACAAGAGACTACTTTCGGGATAACAACTGGAGCAAACCTACTGTGTCAAGTAGAAAACTGTTCATTCTATTGTTAACTTATCTAATCCTCAAACCGTTTGTCGTATTAGCGATGTGTCAGTTTGCTTTCCACCGTATGGCAATTTCTAGATTCATGAAAATTAGATCATTTATAGTGAAGCCGCTTTATTTTCACCCATTACGGTTACCTTTTCGTATAAAGCTTCGACTTGATTTAGTAAATAGGCGGGATGAGATTTCTTTCTTAATAAGGCTATTCGCAATTTGTTTCGTTTACCGTTATTTCTGATCGTCAAGTTTTTTTAAAATTATTTTTAACATATTAGGTTGGTCGGTCGGTAGAAAAAAAGAGCCGAAAAAATAATTCCGGTGGGGCTAGGTCGAAAATATTGCTTCTGTATGCGGAAGTAAAGCAGAAGTGCTGATTTCAATCGAATAAAACATGAATTTGAAATGCGACTAAACGATTTTACAGACTGCAAATTAGCCCAGCTGGTTCAGGTTTCTAAGACTATCTGAAATTAAAAGAGAACCGTAATCAGAAGAGTTTCGTTCATTAAATTTCAGAATTACACATGCAGACTCGCATATAACGGCCGTTATATCGAGTAGTGGTCGGTCGGATGATGGTAAAGAGTAAACTAGTTCACTGATAAAGCAAACATATGTTTGGTACGGAAGTTGCGGACCTATAGCTCTCGTAGTATTACTAATAACAATAATAACGTCTTTATTAATCCATCACTGAAAGGAAATGGTTTCAAAAACAAACAGAAAATGAGTTTTCGCCCGAGTTTTCGTAAGCATTCCTAGTATACGTTTCCGGTACAGTACTATTTCCACTAGTTACCTCCCACAGGTTTGAAAACTGAATGCTGTGTCATCAGTGACAATGTATTGAGTTCCAGTATAAGTGTATTAATTGTGTTTACTGGAAGTTATGCTACAGTTCCAGTGAAAGTTCTTACAAACGAGAACAATTATCGCCAGCCAGTCAAGAAAGATCTGAGAAATTGGCTGTCAACTAAACTTTGACAAATGACATTAAAGTCTTCTGATAAACATCTTGTTCAAGCAAGCCTTCGAAACGCTCTTGCTCGTCTGTACTATACTTGAATCTTATCGGCAATTCAAGCCATCTGATCTCTTCGAGTCGTCTGAGAGTATTAGCACGTACTAAAATGACCTAAAGTCTCTTCATTCCCTTAACCAATAATGGAATTACTGACCGCGAAAAACTGGATCTTGACGTTCACGCTCGTGAAAAAAAAAATCGTCATCGTCGTTAATTGCCTTTCTATCGTGTTTTGATAGTCATTACTAGTCAGTTTCGTATTCGTAGTTGCCGCTGATTACAATGACTACAGACTCGTTGTGACAACGTTAGCCTCGACTTGATGTTAAACATTCATAAATACCAATGTAGATATGAGCTGTATTGTTGGAGGCTCGGACCTCTAATTGTTCTCGCTGGTATTTATGTATATTCAACACCAAGTCGAGGCTAACGCTGTAGAAATGAGTCTACGGTCATTGCAATCAGCGGTAACTGGGAATACGAAACTGGACTATTGAATTGTTGGCATAGTGGTAATGCATATGACTGGAATGTTAGCGTTTCTAGGTTCAATACTATAATTTCGTTCTATTTAGCTTCATCTATTCTATTTTTTTCTTATTTAGTTTCTTATTTTAGGTTTGGGTTTGAGTCAGTTAAGGATATGGTTAGGTTTATTAGTTGTATTTGAGCGATCACTCTTCGTCTTCATAAAAACGGCAATGGACTATTGTTGTTCGAAGTGGCATCGACTGTTACAGATTAACAGCATCGACCGTTTACTAAAGTAAATATTGCTTCGCGGACATGTTAAGACTGATTAAATGGGGCAGTCACAGTAAAACGCATGCTCGTATAGTGAGATGGATTCCTTCAATAAAAATAGAAATATCTAAAGAGTAACAAAGGCCAGAAAAATTTTTAACCTCCAGTTGGGTTACCTATGGTATGCGCAAACAATTCTTTAAAATCTTGGACCAACGAACCTCATCGAAGATCTGGTAAGTAACCGAACTTAAGGTTTTAGATTGTTCTTCCTTTGGTTTGCAATATTCTTAGAAATTTCTATCTTTATTGAAGAAACCGTCTCACGTTACGAGCATGGTCTTACCAAGACTGCTGTCATCCGCTAAATACCTGAAACGCTTCACAAACGTACATATAATAATATCAAAACTTAAAAATAATCCGCAAATAACAAGGTTAAACATGCATCAGCTTAAAATTACTAAAAGATATTCAATGTGTATAAAAATAGAGAAAAGAAAAGTCTTAAGATCTTTCTTAGAAGAGGCTGCAGAGGTATTTCTCTGTATCTCAAAAGGAATCCGGTTCCATATTTTGGGCTCGCAAACAGAAAAAGCCCGGTTGCCATAGGACTTTTTCCGTCTTGTTATTTAAAGAAAGGCTTACCGTAATGTCTAACACCAGGAGATCACTGATCCTTTTTACCTCCTTGTGCCTGGCCAGCAATTCGCTCTCCCGTCTGGATGGATCAACAGCAATTTCATTAGGTGCAAATAGTCAAGTCTATATTTGAGTAACTTGTTAAACAATCCCGCTCTTAAAAATTTATACGAGTTACCTACATTCTTGAAAACTCAAAAAACTTACTCCTGTCCAAATCTCAGTTATGTCTTGGCCTCTTTTAAAGACAAATAACGCGAGGTCATTGAACGTTTTCTACCTAATTATTTGGTTTTCCACCGTTGTTCTTCTAATTTAAAGATTACAAACTGTAGCATCTGGAGAGCACTCTCCGGGCTGATCGCCAGGAGATCATTTAATATCAAGAGTGCCAGGACTGCCGTCATTGATGGTCTGCCTGTGTTTCAAAAATCAACATTTTATACTGCTTCAGTTGTGTAGAACGCTTAATGTTATGTCAAGTGTGCATTGGTAAATCCTGAGGTGAAAGACCGACAGAAAACTATCCACAAAGTCTTCCACAGTCAGAAAAAGAAGTCAAAACAAAAAACCCCAATAAATTAATATATAAACAAATAAATAAATGAATGAACGAACGAACGAACGAACTAACGAACGAACGAACGAACGAATGAATGAATGAATGAACAAACACACAATCAAAGAAAACGACGAAGGGAAGTCCGCGGACGTGCAGTCCAATGATTCGAAAGTTACTCTCCTTTTCTTTCCTGAAATGACTAACAAAGACTGTATAGATTCGAGTTGATACTTCATTGTTAGATATCTTTAAGTGTCATATGGACTAGCAGACCTAGATAAGTGTACACTACCTGCAGAACGTTCAAATTATAGGCTATTGTCTACAAAATATGAAATAAGGTGTGAAAATGTATAAAAAAGAAAAAGAAATTTTATGGGTGTTTATCAGTTGTCGGCTTCTCAAACGCAACGCGAGAACTATTAAAACCAATACCACCAGACTGGTCTTGCTGGATGAGAGCCGCCCAGTTCTGCCATTCTGACCAGCAGAAGTGCGGGAATTTGGTGAGTTTTGGCGGGAAAACATGCACACGCGCATCTTGACCTCCCTATTACGGTCAACGGAAGTGACGTGAGAACTGTACTCACAAGAAATTTGTTGTAGTTTTCAAGATTGTGGCGAAGTTATAGGCAAAACGTCAAGACTTATTTGAGCATTTTGAAGACGGCGGCAAGTCGGCGGGTCTCCATCATACCAAAGTCATTTATTTCCTTCCAAACGCTCTGATTAAAAATACATGAAAGACAAAGTAGTTGTAACACAATGCTCTTCCCAAATATCTAAATAACGGGTCCAAAAGATGATCAAGTGCAAGGTAGAGCTTTTTCATTTTCTTCATCGAGAGGTAGCAGTAGACGGTTGAAGTTTCAATTCAAGTTTTTGAACTTGCAGTCTGCAATTGTGATTTCTACAACGAAACTCTTCCGATTACGGTTCTCGCGTCACTTCCGTTGACTGTAAAGAAAATTTGTCAGGAGGTTTAAAGTGAGTGTTCATACCTGTACATGTTGAGAATACGAACTAACAGTTTCACTGATGTCCAACCAGAAATCGCCCAGACGATGGCTACAGCGATTCACTTCAACACGTTTGGCGGCAACCCGGTCTCTTGTGCAGTTGGTGGTGCAGTGCTCGAGGTACAGTTCCACGCATCTTGAAGTGAAGTCTTCGGATGTAATGCCTCATTTTCAACTGAGATGTTAAGGAATTCTCATGTCTGATGTCAGTGGCAACCGTTTTGAGTGATTAGTTGCAAACAAACATTTTGAAAGTGTTTTGACAGAGGGTCTGTTGCTTCCCTCCTCTTTTCACTCTTTTCCTGCCCCTCTTCTCCCTTCCCATGACTCCCTGGGTTTCCGATTATGTGTGTCTTTAAAAACGTCAAAAATTACGGAGAATGTATATGGCTTGACACAAATCTCTGTAAATTCGCAAGATTTTAAACACTCATTTCTACGAAACTATTAGACATATCAAGATCAAAATGTTCAAAGAGTGCTAATTGTATCATGCTCTATCGAATTATCATTTATGGACTTATGTATGCTTGAACTTCAGTTATTGAGACGGCAAAATGTAAACAATGACATCAGAAATGCCCCTTTACCTGCAAGGAAACACAAGACAAAAGATTAGCTAAGATTTTTTCGTGGCCGTAGGTAATGTTCTCGTAACCAACACATTTCTCTTAAGGAAGGAAGATTAACATATTACTCCATTCGGCATTAGGCCATTGAGCATGATGGAACACAGAAGAACTCAGAGATTGTTGGTACACATTTCCTGGAAGAGCTGGTGAAATTGAGGGATGAATTTCCTGAGATCGTTGGAGACGTACGAGGAAAGGGTCTCATGATCGGAGTCGAAATGGTCACAGACAAGGTAAGAACACACCATAGGCATTTTTTCGCGGCAAAAAAATCATTACTCGGTCAAATAAATTTGAGCTTATCAAGTCAACACAGTCATCAGATTTTCCCCGAGATGCCTGGAAATGGAACTAGCAAACATTTGCGTTAGCGAAAGGGCGTATTACAATCTCACAAGTAACATTATTCGTATAAAACCCTATAAAGCAGTGTTGTTCAGCAGCCTTGACTGGAGAGTCTCCTCTTGTCCTAGGAGTCCCGTAACCCCATGCCCATGGATGACTTTGTACCAATCTGGGAGGACGCCAAGGACATGGGAGTCCTCCTTGGGAAAGGTGGTCTGTATGGTAATGTAAGTATCTCCTTGGCTGGTAATTTTTACTATCCTTTTCAGTTATCATATAAACTTTGATTTAGTGTTGAGGGCGAGCTCAAGAATATTAAAAGTATCCAATAAGTTATAAATTATAACACCAAGAGCTATGGAGACAGGGTTTTTTCTGTTGCTGCAACTAAGCTTTGGAACTGCATTATACCCAAGACAGTGAGACATCATTAGAAATGTGATGTTCACTAAAGACCTTCCTTTTTAGTAATACCGAAGTAACTAGACTAATCAAATCTTGTCATTTTTTTATTGTAAAAGCATCAAGACTGGTGGGATGCTCCCAAAACATTTTATTATTTTTGTTATTATAAACAACCCCTTCCAAATGTATTTGTACAGTACAGTTTTGTTTTTTAATTATTTGTTTGAGTGTCGAACACTAAGTCGAAATATACAGCTGTTTCAAGACAGATATTCTAAATGCATTCATAAAAATTACCAGACCAATAAGTGCTGAATAAGTGCAAAAATATGAAGATACATGCAAGCTGCTCCATTGAAAAGTTTAAAACTTTGGCAAACCGTCTGAATAACTGACGGTCATTTTATCCAAGTTTATAGTTTTTGCGTGGCAGATGTTTGCATAATCATTTATTCGATTTTTTTTATGATCCACAATTCTTTCTTAGGTCTTGGTATACACCAGGACAACTGTTTTGGAAATAGCTATATTTTTTGTGATTGATACGTATGCCCGAGTTAAATCAAATCTTTTTTGTTAATATCACCCACATAGCAGTAAGTAACTGAATTGCGTGAACTTTACAAGTTTTCACATTCACACACTAAAAACAACTCATACGAGTTACTAGTGACCTTATGATTTGATAACCATCACAAATTTGACTACAAGTACGAGTACTTAGTATGACCAAAGTCGTGAAACGGTCACTCAGAATTGTTGTCGGGTCTCCTTTAGATATTGCAGACCTTTCCTGTGGGCGAAATTACCCTCGGAAATAAGAAGAGACTGCAAGACCATAACCTCTTTTAAGAGTAAAGTTAGAAAGCTTAAATTAGCAAATTTCCTGGAAGCGACATGCCCAACTAACTGCTTTCTCTGTAACACGTAGACTAGTATATTTTTAGCATTTTCGTTCATGTTTATAGAGATCTTATAAAGTATAGTATTAACCACGTATATTAGAATCTTAGAATACATTAAAAAAATTTTAAATATATTTTAGTATAACTGGCATACATAAATATTAGGATTTTCGGACATTTTAAAATTGTACATATTTAGTAATAGGTGTCCCGATTAGTGTGCCACTTGTGGCAGGCTAGAAGCCCTGACACACTTATAAAGTTATTGGATTGGATCGGAACAACTTTATAAGAACAATGAGGCTCAGATCACCCTGCTGTGGGGGTGGGGGGCTGACGATCGCCCGTGCGAGGTCCCAAATTTCAGATACAACTTTTCCCCTTTGTTTTGAGTAAAATACAACAGAAATAGGCTATGATGCAGGAAATGGCATTCTACACAGCCCAATTTTTCAAATTTTTCCAGGGAAGCATGCCCCCCGGACCCCTAAACGCTTAAGGTTTAAAGACACGTCTTACAAAATTGATTATGAAATTCTCTATATTCACTTAGCATCTTTCAACTGTCCGTTTTTATTCACTTTGATATTCTTAGGGTTTTTCTATTGCTTTTCACAATGGGGGGAGAAAGGAAGTGCCCGCGGCGCGTAACTCTAGAAAATTAAAACTGTTCAACATATTGGAATGAGATTTGGTGGACTAGTATAGAATCGCTAGCCAATTTTAAGTGGTTTATTTGACATGTGACATCCTAATGACGTCATAACTTTAAAAATTTTGGATTTTTTCAAAATATTGCTGATCAGAAGCAGAAACGTTTATGGAACTTAATTCGAAAAACAACAAAAAGATTTTAGAGTGCGTGCTCGCATCTCACTTTGAGGTGCGCATATGCAGCTCATTATGACACTTACGGAGACAGCAAATTATAAATAATAATTTCTAAATCGGGCCGGAATGATTATCTAGAGCGGTAAATGTTGTCTCGAAATACAGGTCTGATTTGGAACAGTGAGGCAAAGTTAGCAGGGCTGTCTTGAACACAAGGTCGGTATGCCTGTATCATTTTCTTGTGTTCTACAGACTTTCTACAACCACTCGCTTGGCTTCATTTTTTGACAACTAACATTAAAAATACGTCTGATAAAACAAACAAACAAACAAACAAACAAACAAACAAACACAAAAAACAAACAAACAAACAGACCTGCTTGACCACTCAATGCATCTAATTAGCTCAATGGAAAACTCTAGCTTTTACTAAATGCCGCATCACAGATAACTCATACGTTTTTGACTTGAAAAACAATAATAAATATCATAAATCGATAAAGAATTTTTTTTGTTAAAAGGAAAGTTTACATTTTCGTCTGGGGCCTGGGCCCCAGCGGGAAAAAGGCGTTTATAACCGATCGGTTCCCACCAAATCCTCAAACCAATTGCTGAACAATTTACTCAGTTACTGAACAAACGTTATTGCTGTCGCAACGAGTGAGCCTAAAGCGAACGAGCGAAGACAGCATTTATATTTGGCCGCAGAGCAGTTTTACCTGAAACGCAAATGCATCCTGGTTGCTTTACGCAAAGCATCCTGGTCAATGCGCAGTGGCTCGGAACAGATTTACCGCGCAGCTGGCAAGATACTTTAGACCACGGTTCTAAACATGAGGTCCCTCTTCTCTCGTGAAAGCAACGACGTTTTTCATTCAGAAGTTGTTTTTTAGATGCTTTCTTAATGCTAAACTGTTTGAGTATTAATCAAGCTAATGTTTTCACTTTGTTCTCTTCGGTTTCAGAAAACTGTTGTTTACTGCTAATTCCGAGTTACTGCCAAGATATTTTGGCCACAGTTCCAACCACGAGGTCGGCCGGACCGATGATGATAGCCTTGACATTCTACATGACATTCTGCTACAATAGCGAAACAGTGTCATAGACGACTCAAATTGGATTAAGAAATGCACGAGCATTAAAGTTACACATATACACATATAGCACTATGTAGACAACATGTTGAGGTTTCTATTGTTATTATTATAATTTTGTTGTCACTGTTGTGGGGGTAATCTGTGCCCTACGTTCATGTTCTATTAGTCATAAACAAAATCACATTAAATACTGTCAGTTTTTGAACTGGCAGATAATGAACAGCATTCTGTTGACTGGGGGGGGGGGGGGGGGGGTGGGTCCAGAGGACGG
>JAOEHT020186550.1:0-11427 GCA_025448195.2 Parazoanthus atlanticus | reverse complement strand
TATACAAGACTTGAGCTGGTTATACCTAAATGAACGGCTCTGTATACAAGACTTGAGCTGGTTATACCTAAATGAACAGCTCTGTATACAAGACTTGAGCTGGTTATACCCAAATGAACGGCTCTGTATGCAAGACTTGAGCTGGTTATACCTAAATGAACGGCTCTGTATACAAGACTTGAGCTGGTTCTACCTAAATGAACGGCTCTATATACAAGACTTGAGCTGGTTATACCCAAATGAACGGCTCTGTATACAAGACTTGAGCTTGTCATACCTAAATGAACGGATCTGTATACAAGACTTGAGCTGGTTATACCTAAATGAACGGCTCTATATACAAGACTTGAGCTGGTTATACCCAAATGAACAGCTCTATATACAAGACTTGAGCTGGTTATACCCAAATGAACGGCTCTGTATGCAAGACTTGAGCTGGTTATACCCAAATGAACGGCTCTGTATGCAAGACTTGACCTGGTTATACCTAAATGAACGGCTCTGTATACAAGACTTGAGCTGGTTATACAGTTTACAAATTTGTAAACTGCGCAATATACGCAATATGAGCAATATACGGAATTTGCGTATATTGCGATTACAACAAGCCCTCTTTATACTTGGTTTTACCTGGACGTATATCGTTAGCATGTTCTTAAATTTTAGGCCGTTTTCAGCCTAAAAGCTCTTTTAAGTTTATTATAAGAAAACACCGTATGCTGTTTAACTTAGTGATACCTTGATGGGTGACAATAAAGAGCAGCTCGTCGTGCACAGGCCGCCCACCAAATTCTTCACTGGCGAGTCTCTGGCAAGACAGTAACTTGTCCAGCTGTAGAGTAATTAGGAAGTGGAGAAAAACAATGGTGAATATTCTTGTTTATTTACTCAGACAGACAGGTAGGTGGATGAATCTGCTAGCATGCAGGGTGTTAACTGATGTTTACTGTACGCGTGGGGAACAAATTTCTTCAACTGGCGTCATTTGCAACATAGTTCGACTTCAAACCACGAAACAATACTTTTTTGTGGTTATACAGTCAGGCATATAGTTTGAAAAGGGTTGACACTGACTAAAAATACCGTAACTTCAATTCGTTCTAATGAATTACAGTCACCATTGCATGCTATATCGGCCGTACCTTACCAGTCATCATCTCAAGACAGCAACTAAGAAATACAGGAGCTCATGGCACAATATCAAGCATAAACAAAACATGAGTTTGATTTGCAACACGTTAAAACATGTTTTAAAAAAATGACCATTGGCAACAATGGTCCAGCGGAGAACAGCTACTAAATAATGTGAGTGAGAGCAGCGCAATCTCGCATCTGATTTTGGTAAACAGGCGGCGACAACATGTGGCCGGGTACATGTGTAGTTAGATGTTGAGAACGGTCTTTGAATGTATACGACACAAAATGTTCCAAAACATATTGAGAACACGTTTAAGAACATTTGAAGCTGCGATCCTTAAAAAAGTTAAGAGTGTTCAGTTTCAACCCCAAAAATAAGCGTTCTTATAAGACAAAAGAAAAAAAAAGAGCTTTTGGCACTGTATCCGTGAACCAGGTTCAATTAAGGAACATGTCCACGCGCGGTCATTCGCACATTTTAACAGACCGCCTTTACTGATCTTTTAACAGGCCGAAGAACGTTCCAGTATTTTAACCGAAACGTCCTATCTTTTAAATATTTTTAGTCAGTGTCAAACCCCCTTTATCCAGTTTTTCAGTTTTTTTTGTTCCCACGATCATTTAAAAATTATCGTTTTTGACGTTGGAAGTATGTATATTTCATGAAGCAATATTTTTAAAAGAAAAATGTCAAAAGCAAGGCAACAGGCGAACCGTTCAAAATATTGAACAACAATCAAACATAGAATAGAAATGTATTTGAAAGAAGTTATAAGCCGCTGCGTTTCTCATTATTGGTAGTTATTGGTTACGCAATGTTTGCTATTTCATAAAACAATACCACAATATCGTAGACATCCCCGCGCGCCAGATGTTTTGGCCATTATTCCTAGATCGTTAGCAATTTGAGTTGAAATCGTGAACAAAGTATTTAGATTCATATCCTTCTCTTTTACTCAGGTCCGACTGTTCGAAAAAAGCAAAGATTTTAGCAAAGCATTTTGTCATACGTCACATGTCCTCCGCCTTACCCGCAGTGCACCTGCACGTGCAAGTCAGGGTAATATGGTATAATATCGTCTTTAGCACCTTTGACGGCCGGCGTTGGTGTAATCTGTCTGTGATACATGCTAGCCTTCAGCTCAAGTCTAACAAATCATTGCTCAATTTTCTATGGCCTAATCGATAGCGTCATTTGTTGATCTCTGTACAGTGTGCGTGTTTAGTAAAAGCTAGAGCAAGAGTTGCGATCATGGTTGAAATGATGCTAGCTTGAGTCACTCTACCTGCAGATAGTCTCCATAATTCATCTTCTTTCCCTCCTTTTCTACCTTGCTCGCTTTCAAAGCGGCGCCACTGCAAAAAAATATGGAACAAAGCATCAATAATAACACTTCATTTTTTGTGCCTTTTTTTCAAAGCAAAAATCTTTTGAATGATCAGTTATAGTCTAGATATTTCTACTTACCTTCCGTGAGTAAAGGGACAGCTCATTTCCCCAAAATTTGTACGGACACTTCCTTCAAACTCTATACCAGCTAACCACCAGGAACGTATAGTGTCTGGAACTGAATAACCCTTGAGCTGGAGCTTGTATTAGTGGGACAGGAGGTTGGGCCTAGCACTCAACACGAATTGAAGAGTACTGGGTAACAATAGCTACTAGTTTTCCTGCCCATACTTGGAGACTGGTCATAAATTGACAGGCGGAAGAGGGATGGAATATATAATTACAGGCACTGTCTTTTTACAAAAGCTAAGGGCGACCGCCGTTGTTGAAATAATATCTGTTCTGTATAGCACAGTAGTCATATGAATGTGAAAATAGCGCTCATACTCGCAAATGCAATTTATAAGAAGGCAATACCGACCAAAACAAAATAGAGTTTACATCGTTTCTCACTGATTAAAATCGCGTTCATCTTTACCCGAATATGCGGAAGTGAGCGGCCAGATGGCGGCACAAATATAAATAGAAGTTGTTCACGCGCCATAATTCCCAAGGGAGCAGCAAATTCAATTGGTCCATATGCCAAACTAGAAGCAGGGGTTGTTTACACTAATATTAATGCCTGCTCTCATTTTCGCCCGCAAAATAAAGTAAAAGAGCGACCGCAAAATTGTTTCTGCTGAAGTATAGAATTGTAATCCACACACAAGTGCTACTACTACTACTGCTACTACTACTAATAGTAATAACTGATTTATTGGCACCTTGAAAATGTTTCATTTACATCAGTAAAAATCCAATAAGATTTATAACCATGCAGCACAATACAATACAATACAATACAATACAATACAATACAATACAATACAGTACAATACAAATGTTCAAGTGTTCACGACTGGAACTTCTTTCTTGAAAATACATATCATAACAGTTTTGTATATATAATCACTTGGTTAATATATAACAATTCACGTAAAAATAGATTTATAAGAATCAATTATTTTGCAGATAAAACATAAAGATAATCACTAAAACCTAAAGACAAACCTTACTTTCTCGTATTATGAGAAACTTATTGCAGTGCAACTGCGGTGGTTGACTGACAAATTGAGTCCTCGACATCACACATGCAAGTTTCACACGTTGGTCAGAACTCTACAAAGCAACTTCTTTGGATCAAAATTTTAAAATTCGAAGGAGAAACATTTAGCTTTCTTGTTTAAGTGAAGTAAAGCAGTGTAACTTAGATTTTTTATTCTTTTCAAATCAGTAAACTGTGTTGATAGACAACAACCACGTGTTACTAAAAATCCACAGAAAAAACGAGCTTTCTCGGGCGTAATATGAAGAACTTTATCTTACAGTGCAATTGTGGTAGTATGTGGATCTAGCTTTGAAGACAGGTCCTGATTTCACTTGGGTAATCGATATCACCCAAGATATTGACTGATACAAAACAAAGGCTCCCTTCCAAGTGGGTCTGATCAGTTTATCAACAGCCAGTCTGGGCGTTCACCGCGTGTTTCAAAGGCACTACCCTGTCACGTGATCCAAAGCAGCAGCTTCGTTTGGGAGACAGACTATCATTGGTTAAAAGGGGGTAAGCTGACGCTTAAAGCGGGGGACGGATTTCTTACGTGACTGCCCCCATTTGAAACTGAAGTCTTCAGAACTGACAAACTTGGCAGACAGGCACCGCGAGTTACTAAAGAGGACCACATGGGCACTGTGTTATGACTTCATCAAACCTTTTTTCAAACAATTCAACTTTATTGTCGTGCAGATGAAAGTTACACACGAATAAACTAGCAATAAATACATATGGCACCACCGTTGTTTAAATATTATCTCATTAGCATAAAGATTAACGTTTATCAGACAGACAAACGCAGTTGTCTGATAATATAAGCAGGCGTAAACTAGCCAAGGTACTAAGTTTATGTCTCAGAGACGGGAGGGGGGGGGGGAGGAGTGGTGCCCCCTCGTGGTTTTCATGCCATATCTTCTGTACGGTTTAGAATTAAGAGCTACAGCTTCACGACTTTACTAGAATTTTATGAAAAGTAAGTTGGTTATGTTTTAGTGTGTTAACGGGGGATGTGGTTGTCATAGTAACAACGTATTTGAGTGGAACTTTGTGATTTAAATCTTTGCTATAACTAGAAAATTTAAAGTACAAAAGCACATCTGGCATAATTTAGGAAAGTGTTGCATTATGGAATTAAAACAGTAGCTTTTCGTAAGCGAGTAATTATGTCTTCCAACTACGTTCTTGTGGCTAATGCATTGTTAGGTGATAACTCATTTTTACGATGGCAACGGAGGAAACTTTCTTTTCAATTTCTTGAAATGATATTACGAAATTTAAAACATTTTTATACTATTATGAATTGCTAGTATCTAGAGAGTATTCGTTCACCATCCAGCTGATCTGAGCCTCTGGAATTAGCCAATCAGGTGTGAGGGCGTCTGCAAAACCGTATAATCATCTCGTTCCAGGCCCCAACCGTGAGACCAAGATTCTTGAAAACAAACCAAACGCCAAAACAAATAGTCTAACATGGTTGTCATATAAATTAAAAGCGCGTTTATTCTTCGGTGTTTAACCAAAAGTTCTGTTTACGTTTGAAAACTTCAGAGTTGGTCCGTAGCACTGTTTTATAAGCCGCTGTAAACCGTTGTTCGCGCTCTTGTCTTTCTCGAGTAACTCAAGATCGGCGAGCTGAGCTGTTCGCACTGACGTCGGTTCTTCGTCGAGTAGAACATCAATCGTCTTCTTGCAGAACTTCTTTGTCAGGATTCAGGTGTTAAAAGCTTTCCCAAGGAAAATTTCCCTCTGTTGGTTACTTGCCAGTTTTTGTATGTCATATCTCTCCTCCAACAAGTGAACAGAAAGAGGTAAAAGCTTAGCGGATTTGCTCTCGATCATCGTTCTGATCGAACTCGGGCTGCACTACATATACCCATCGAGAGTCTTGCGAAACCTTTGCAATGTGTGTTGCTTCGGTAAAATGTCTATTAGATTTTAACTTGTCAACAATAAAAACAAACTGAAATGTGAAATATGTGTGATCCATTGTCTCGCGGAGAAATAAGTACCAAATAAAACTGTAAAAATGAAATCTAGAATTGGAAGGAATTATAAATGCATGTAAAAGAAAACGGCACCCGTAATTTTTACTTGATTTTACTCGGTGTCAAAATTACATCACATCTGCAGTTTAATTTAAAAGTAATTTTTTTCCGGGACTCAAATTTGTTTCTTAAACACGAATTCAAAAGCACAAACTTAACCGAACAAGTTTTTAATTTCATCGTGCTGTAAAATCAAAAATAGAGCAAATACTGAACGAAATTTAAGAACAAAAACAAAAAGAAAGGGTTCACAGACATTTATTAACACTAATTGTATTACTGTATTAAGAAGCTAGTTAACAATTAATTATATATTTTAGAAATCATAGTCATTAACCCGGCATTGAAAGTCTCCTTAGAATTAAATCAGTAAATTATGTTCTCGTATAAAAATAGAGTTCTTGTCATGCCAAAACATATGATACATGGAAACATTAAACGAACCAATCTTTCAAAATGAACAATTACAACTACATATATAACATGGAAATAAAAATTGAACTTCAGCTAACTTCTCTGACTTGTCGACCGAGCAAAAAATATAAAATTGTCCGTTAAAATTAGATTAAAATTAGCCACTTCGTCAGCTGTTTAGGATTTTTGCAGTTCTTCTACTTCAGTTCTTGTGTTCACGCATTGCGAAAACCGCATGTTGATGTTGAAATTACCAAGCTTTTTTTTCCTGCTAAAATATCTTCGTCTATAGCCAGATACTTCATTACGAATTTATTAGGGCAGTTTGCTGAAAACGATTGCTGATAAAGCAAAACATTTATTTAACTTTACTCACCTCTCATCTGATACAACCGAAATGTAATAATTATAATCTTCTGAGTTCTGAGGTCTACTAGTTCTGCAAAGATTTCAAATGTAGTTTGTAATGATCCTTCACTGGGATGATGAATCGGATTCCTTCCAACAAGATACTATTCGTAAAGTTGAGTTGCTATGAAGAATAGCCAATAAATTGATCAAACATCTAATTATATTCCAGGATCAAATATTCAACATCACTTCCAGAAACCATAGTGAAGTCAGATCATCCAACAGTCTGTGTTGAGTTGGTGTCGCCGATCAAAAGATTCCCACATTAACGACAGACGATCACGGCAGTTTTCAATCAACAGAAGTTTCCCACTGATTCCTACACCTCACTGACGAGAGATATGATAATAAAAAAACTCACAATTGCATTAAATCTAAAACAATTTTCACACATCTTAAAACGACTCGAAGCTTCTAAATCGTGAGTCGACAAACTGGCGCGCCGTGGCATGATTCACCGCTGACAGTTATCTTAGGCAACCGCTGGCTTCATGATACACAGTTTTGCAGATGACGTCACAGGGTCACATACATACATATATACATACATACATACATACATACATACATACATAATCTTTATTTCAACACGGTAAAATCATCAGTTATAACATGGTATTTACAATAGTTAAATAGTAGATTTAAAATAATGTTTTAAAAGTAACACCTAACTGTTTTACATGATCGCCGTGTGGAAAGCCAATTAAAACAACTGGTTTATCTTCCTTTAATGTTAACAGCTTGTGCCCTGATCATGCAAATAATTTATATTTCCGAAGTAACGGCTAGCCATTATTTATGATTAAAAATATATGTATATGGGTAGCTGCTCTTCCTCCCGGCTACTTCTGAACATGTTTTCTAGAACAGCTATCACCTCACGAAATTGAAGGAAATCGATCTTTTTTATTACAGAGAATATTACTTAAGTAGTTCAATTGAATTTTAGGTGCCCTGCACTTACTTGTGGCCTGGCGTTTACGTGCTTGGAGTAGTCTTTGTAGAAACACATATTGGCTTTCAAATCTGCATCGCGCCACATTTTGAGAAACCATGGAGCATCGAACTGACTGACCTCAAAAATGGAGTGTGCAACCTTCTATATTCTTATAGGGCAAAAATTAAAAAAAAAATCTTACGAAATACTGGCTGAATTGGAACCAAACATCGCACGGGAACAATTATACGCGAATTAAACAGCTACGAACAACGATATTGCCGGATTTTGCCCGCACAAACTCTCTTATGAGTTATCCAAGACGGCAGAAACCTGCTTAAAGCCTAACTTACAGCATGGGGTACCTCAACTGACAATCATTAATAAAGCTTTTGACAAAAAATGTTCTTTCGCCTTCTCATCGCGTAAGCAATCAAGTTATAATAGAGCGTTTGATTTATCTGTTCGCTTACTTGGCCTGCCTTTCTCAGCCAAACCGGTTTCAAAATTTGACCTTAGCAACCAATTCCCTCGGCTGCCTTCTCTTCCAACTCTCCCACAGTGCTACGAGAAACATGACATATTCGGGAAACCCCCGCACTGAAATACCCTGCACATGTCGCAGAAAGAAACACGTGCGCGACTACGGTCATCAGTACTAATATTATTAGCCTTATACTACGGATGTAGCATACGTATTTATAAAATAATTTGTATAGTACGCGCGCTGTGATTGGCTAAAAACTCGTGTGCATGGCATGAGAGTATGTCACACGCTCGCGCTCTGTTTTTAACTGAGACCGGCCTTTTTTTCGTTAATTATTTTATAAAAGAACTATAAAATGGTTTTCCATGTCACATAGCTTGATATCAACACTTGGGAGGTTGTGAGAACACTCGATTTGCTGTGAAACCACTCCGATACGCGTCGTGGTTTCCCTACGCTACTCTCGTGCTCTTCCAACCTCCCGCGTGTTCACATCAAGCTATGTCACATGGAAAACCATTTTATATTTCTTAAATATTTTAGCAGTTTTCAAAAACATGGTGTTAAACGAACTGCAGATGTATTTCAATAAATTGTTATTTATACAATTTTTGAAAATGACGCGATTATTTTATTGTAATTATTGCAATTCTGCACGATCTTAAAACGTAACAACTGATAGCTCTAAGCCAGTGATTTACAGAACCGTATCGCCAACACTCCTTTACGTCATAGTTTTCTGGAGTGTCACCTACATTATTTTAAATAGCTCTTTCAGATAAACTACGCCAAAAGTGTTTGGAGCACTGCTTATATTCCATCTGCTCTCCCCTCCTTCACTATGATAGGTTGAAATTTCTTCATTTGACTTACTCCTGGCAAAAAGGGACCAACCAACAATGTTAGGGGGTAAGGAGTTTGGAGTCATAAGTGTCTCAAAATTTTTCGCGTAGCTTGCCGTTCTCTAGTTCTGATCACACAAGGGTGGAAATCTAACTAGCCTGCTAGCCGGCTCTCCTGTGGGTTTATTCGAAAATGCTTAATGTGGCTTGGTAAAATTAAGAGAAGGGGGAAAAGGAAGGAAGGAGACAAATATTAGGAGTAAAGTGTTGGCTTTTGCAACCTGCGCTTTGCACTCATAGCCGTAAACAACGTAGTTATAGTGAGTATATCACACGTATACTCGTTCAACTTTTCTGTTATTCAAAAAACTTGAAATGTGAATCGATTTCCAGTTAAATAATTTTGTTACTTTTTTGTTTAGCACTGATTCGAGTTTAGTTTTCCTTCCACTTGCAACTCGCATCGTGCGTTTTACACCAATAGCCGTGCCGGAAATTTTATTCAGTGTTTAAATGAATTTTACTGTGTACATCAAACACATACTAGCCAACTTCTTCTAATAATCAACTCACTTGAAATTAAACTCGGTTTTTCATTAAGTAATTTTATTAGTTTTTGGTTGAACACTGTGATTCGTGTGTTGTCTTCTCCGGCAACCTACAGCAGGTTCTTCTGATACCTGCAACTCGAAGCGTGTGTCTTTACACATAATCTGTGAATCTTTGCTTCATAACTGATCAAACAAGTACATATAATTCAGTTATACACGGCTGTATTGTCTACGAAACGAACTCTTGAGCTGTGTAACATCTTCCGCTCAACATCATTCTCTAAGGAACGGGATCTTTAAACGTGAGTTGGCCGTGGTACTCGACAAAAAATTATTTTTAGTTTGAAAACATAATATTTGCTCTTTGTTTACTACGTACACGGTCCATTAAAAAGGGAGAGTACTGTTTTGGTATCATATCCAAACTTTCCACTCGCAGCTGGCTAACTTAGGTAATAGTTGGGCCCGAGTTCGAAGTCGAGATCTTTGAATTAAACGAGTCAGAAACAAGGCATCCACTAGGGATTACCACGACGCCCACGTTTTAACTAAATACAAGTTAGTAATTTTGAATGAAAATGAATGTTAACAGGGAAGATTTTCTTTCGCTTTAGAATGTGAAATTTTGTCATAGTTCGAAGGTATGGAACTGTTTTTGAAAATAACTATGATGACAAAACGATTGCATAAGTCATGTGGCACGATTGAAGGTTGGGGATACTTGTCGTATTTTGTAGGGGATAAAACAAGTGATGCGCTATTTTGGGGTCGCTTAGGTAAATATGACGCTATCGTTGAAATAAACAACATGCATGTGTGGCATTTTAATCCTCAATTCCTCTTTCGCTAGCCAACGAAGTTTTCATCGATTTAAAAGAATCTGGATCATTTGCACGTAAAAGGTGCTTGAATCTTTGTTATATTGCTACCAATAGTCAAGCATCAAAGCTTTTCCAAGTATGAAATAACACGGAACCTTGAGTTTGTACTGAAAAGTGATAGCGGTATATCAACTGAACTTCACTCGTTTAGCTCTCTTCAGGCTGTTTACGTACGTTATATCACTGTTATCACTAAATGCTCATCATTGAGCATAACGTCTGGCGGTACTAAGACATACACAATCAAGTCGCAAACAAATATAAATGACTAAAAATTATTTTGGGGACCAAGTCTTATAGACCAAGTTCTGGGCCGCTTAACTGGTCTAAACTTTCGCAACATGCGATACTAATGGGTGTATTTATTTTCTTGTTTTTCCTTTGGTGTAAGAAAGGTCTTAAACTGGCAGACAAGAGACACAAAGTGGTTATTTTGAGCGCTCGGTTGAGTACTGGATCAGTTTTAAAATTTCAGAACTCCTCAATTCCTCTTCCCCTAGCCAACGAAGTTTTCATCGATTTAAAAGAATCTGGATCATTTACATGTAAACGGTGGGGACTTTTTGCTTTGCTTGAATCTTTGTAATATTTCTACCAATAGTCAAGCATCAAAGCCTTTCCAAGTATGAAATAACACGGAACCTTGAGTTTATACTGAAAAGTGATGGCGGTATATCAACTGAACTTCACTCGCTTAGCTCTCTTCAGGCTGTTTAAGTACGTTATATCACTGCTATCACTTAATGCTCGTCATTGAGCATAACGTTTGGCGGTACTAAGACACACACAATCAAGTCGCAAACAAAATATAAATGACTAAAATTATTTTGGGGACCAAGTCTTATAGACCAAGTTCTGGGCCGCTTAACTGGTCTAAACTTTCGCATCGTGCGATACCAATGGGTGTATTTATTTTCTCTTGTTCTTCCTTTGGTGTAAGAAAGGTCTTAAACTGACAGACAAGAGACACGAAGTGGTTATTTTGAACGCTCTGTTGAGTACTGGATCAGTTTTAAAGTTTAGGACTACCTCCAGCGTTGAAACCAAAACCAACACGACACACAATAGACATTGAACACTTGATTTTTCTGAAGCAGCTTCGTATTATAAAAACTATTTCATCGCCTTCCAATTTGCTTAGATACATTTAAAGCGGCCGTTGACCGCTTGTGATCAGTA
>JAOEHT020186549.1:0-13810 GCA_025448195.2 Parazoanthus atlanticus | reverse complement strand
GTGTTTCTTGAAAAGACACAAAGAGCCAACACAGGTAGAACGTACTTAAAAAAGGATCAATTATGAATTCCTGACACAAATGTTAGAATTTCGATCTGTTCTTATAGGAACCTCGGTAGTTTCAACTTTTTGGCTGCCAAGTTGGTCCAAGATGTCACTTGACCTCCAAAGGAGTTCTACAAGCTTGTCTATTTACGGAAGTCTTGTGGCAGGAGCAGCACTTTTTGCTTTCGTGCGAGCGGTTTCCTTCATGTTGCTGGAGCTTAATAGATCTTCGGAGCTCCTCCACAATCGAATGCTTTTGGCTGTTCTTATGGCGCCAATCAGGTTCTTCGACACAACTCCAGCCGGACGAATACTGAACAGGTTCTCCATTGATGTTGGCTGCGTGGATGAACAACTTCCAATTTGTCTGTACAAAGCATTTCAAATGGTGCTCTCGTATGCGGTGTCTCTTCTAGTTGTGTCAGGAGTAATATATTACATCAATATTGCTACAGTTCCAGCGTTTGCTTTGATCTTCTATCTATGCAGGTAAGTCCGCTTTATGTTTTTAGTCCAAACACGTTTTCTTTCACAATTCATTCATCTGATACCAGCATACCATACACTAGTGAAATCATCCAGCCTTTACCCCTCATAGCCTCCATTTGTCTCAAGTTTATATAAAAGTGTAAGGCGTCCTGGACTTTTCTATTTCTGGAACAGTTTACTCGGTAATCCCAATATTTAAATACCTACTTGACTCATAAAGTTTGCAGGGGTTAAACAAGTTACTGGTTATTTTCGTTAAATGCTATTCAGGGTTATGTTTTATTTTATATTATTTCTATTAGAACTATCTAAAATAGTTTTCTCTGGTTATAAAACGTTTTTGTTTTAACCAAATAAACGTTCTTGCTGTTATTATTACTATTATTATTATTATTACTGTTATTATTATTATTATTATTATTACTATTATTATTTTTATTATTATATCTGTTGTTGTGCTTCGATATTTTTTATTCTGTTAGCTTTGGCATTTAAAACAAAAACAACTTACTATTACATTTACCATTCAATTCAAAAATGTCCTTCTTTTGATTGGTTGAGTGACCATTGCGTGACCTGCAAGTAACTGCCTGCAGATAATGGTTTGCTCATGCGCATTATTTCGCAGTGTGTTACCAGCAAATAGTGTTGTGCTTATGCGTAGTCCATTATTTTATCGGTACTCGGCTGTCACAAAATATCATAACTTTGTCAGTGTCTTGCAAATCAGTTATTTTCCTCTGCCTTTGGCATTCGCCATTGACAAATCACAATGTTTTGCTCAACCTCGTCCGATACTGATTGTTAAACCTAAGACAATTTACCAGGCCGTAGCCAGCTATGAGGCAGAGGAGGCAAATGCCTCCCCTAAATTTTGAACCGGAAGAAAATTATTTTTGTATATTTTTAACCTACAATTGAAAAAATCTTTTGCTCATTTCTAAGTTTCTCGTTTTGCCTCCTCTATTTGAAAATTTGAAGTCTGGCTACGGCCCTGTTTTGCTTGGTGTTTCGCTCGTTTCTCAGTTATTAAACAGGAATTTATCTTGATGAAATGAAAGACGGATATGGAACCCAGCTTTGCGCATACATTTTCAAAATATTCACGCTAAATTGGCAATTTAGAAATAGCCAGAAACAGTGAAATGATATCATACATAGGAGTCAGGGCCGCAGCCAGTATGAGGCGAACCGAGCCACTTGCCTCGGCAAAAAGTTCTGAAAAAACGTTGACATTCTTGTTGCCACGCAGTAATTGAACAAGAGATATTCATTTGGAAGGTTACAGTTGTTCAGTTTGTACAACTCCCCTCTTTTGCACTCAGTTGCGTGTATTTCCAAAGCACAGTGCAGACATCGCATTTCCCCTGTGTTCAAGGAAACACCTAGTGAACATCCCTTGTATAACAAAACGACAACGGTCACAAGAATTCGAAAAAATCACCATTATACGGTGCTTATAGAATTAGTAATAAGCCTGGCATTTCATATATTTTTAGCTGTTTGGCTGTTAAATTTTAAAACTGACCATTTTTGTTTTGGTTTTTCTCCTCCTGATATTGCCTCGGTAAATATTTTGCTCTGGCTACGGCCCTGGGAGTTATAGTTTAGGACCAAAGTAAGTTGTGTAAAATATCTGAAGACTTTCTACTGTTTGATACTAAACATCGGTTGTTCATAAATCACGGGTAACAAGGAAGCATAATTTTGTTATCCTACTGAGCAAAATGCGTTATTATAGCATGGTACTCCAAATGTTAGAATCTCAGCGAGTTAGCCATTTTTTATTGCAAGACTTTCTGCTCAAGCACATCAAGTGAGATTTGTCGTGAGATCAGTATGAGGTTCCTCAGGTTTTGACGCGTGAAGTGAACCTGCTGAAAGCTGTGATGTCAGAACAAATCATAATCACACGGCACACCGGTCACCCGAAGAACCTCGTCAGTCAACTGAAAGATACTTGCACGAAATCCGTACAGTCGACAGTTTTGAAGCATTACATATGTTATCTGGTTATTGCGAACTTTTCTTTTTTTACAAACTTTACAGGGAATTAAAATGATTTTCCGATATAAGCATGTTTCAATCAATATGATCTTCATCTGACATGCTAGGAGGCAACCAGAGGACAAGTGTAAAAGAGAAACCGAGAAAGAAAAAACTAGGAGTAGGAATCGAACCCACGACACCCATGTGATCAGGGTGTCTTGGGTTCGATTCACACTCGGAGCAGTTAGGATTTTTTCTCGGTTTCCCTTACACGTGGCCCTGGTTGCCTCCTAGCATGTCAGAGTTATCCTCTCTGATGATGGTCATAAACCGATTCCGTTTGATTTTTAAACTTAGTTTACTTTTCGATAACTGGCGTCTGTGTCTATATTTGGAGTTTATAGGTTCACTGTATTTAGCAGTCCAACAAACCTATCATCACTTAGCTCATTGATTCTAAATTTAAAAAGTATGCTTCCGTTCGGTGTGGGGACTTAACTGCGGAGACTGGGGGTTTGTTTACATTTGTAATTCCTGAAGCTGCAAGGAGCTTATTAGAGGGAGAGGGGAATTACTACAGGCTAGGCTGGGTCATGTATATATTTACCCATCTACTTGTATACTTGTTTTTAATGTAATTTTGTATTAGGACATGTAACATGAAAGCCATATTTATCGTATTTTTGTCTAATATAGTTATGTTTTTAGGACCCCTTTGAAAATCATGTTAATAAAAGGACTTCCTAATGAAACATTAGTTAATAATAATAATAATTAGAGGGAGAGGAGGATTATTACATTGCACATTATTTCACACTATTAATGCAGCACGCATGCATATACTGTATTTCAAGGTGCTATGCACATGATCAACCAGAGAATCGTCCGTCAGAATATTCGCTTTTTGTAATTGCTAGGAAAAGCTCAAGTTAATTTTTTACTCAACACTCGCCGCTAATAATAATAATAATAATAGTAATAATAACAATAATAATATTAATAAAATCAATAGCTATGTAAACTTGTCTTTGATATGTACTGATGCATTGCTTTCTATTGCAGACTTGTGGTTGCCCCCCAGCAGCTTCTGTGCCAATGGCCTTCTAAGCAATGTTTTCGGCAGCAGTGGACTTGTAGACAACAGTGGATATTGTGTGCACATAGACGAGCCATACTTGCAGACAATATTTTTCGACAACAGTTGTAACACTGGCTATTCGCACTTTATTGGTTCGCCGTTCTTAGACTTTGAGAATCTGTGACCAGCTGGAATACAAGGCCGGCGGAGCAGCTTCAGCCGGCCCTGGAATATCATTGAGACGCTGTCTAGTCGTGTCTGCGAGCTACACTAGGCTCCCAACTTAGTGGCGTTCTCCAGCTGGTTACTGAATGCACCGAGTACAACTTACTTTGTTAACAGGCGGTTTTCTAGATCGCTTATTCATTTCATCATGTGTTCAGTTGAAAGTTTCTCAAAACCTTGAAACTGAGGTAGTATCCACGCTGACTCCTTGTTTCAAACCATGCGCTTTACGCCATTACAATGAAATACCTAAGATCAGTGAGTCAGCAGACAGTGATGAATAAGCCATCCAGAAAAACCACACATTCCCCTGTCACTCAAGTCCTCCCATTTTATTACGCGGTATCTGATGTGTGATATGTGATGTGATGTGATGTGATGTGATGTGATGTGATGTGATGTGATGTGATGTGATGTGATGTGTGTATGTGTCTGTCTGTCTGTCTGTCTGTCTGTCTGTGCGTGTGTGTGTGTGTGTGTATGTCTGTAAAATGAAAAGACAGAGAAATCGGTGAATGAAACAAAGTAATTTCCTTAGTTGTTTTTAGCTTATTAGTTATTATCACAAGATTATAGTTAAAAAGCTGGTTTTTTTTGTCTGAACTGCAAACTCAGAATTGATAGATAGATCAGATCAGATCGAAAAACGCTTTGATTTAGTATTGAATGCATGATCACGTGGATCAATAGAATAGTTAATTTGATCAAGTTATATTGATCTTCATATTTGATTTATTATCAATTAAATCAGCATGAGGTTGTTTGCAAAATAAGCGAAAGTCATATGGCATTGCTGGTTTTTACCTTGCTTTGTGTGTGTATTGAATTTGAATCTTTGCCTAATTACCAAAAAAGACGGTATACTTTGGCGGTCTCAGTCTCAGGACAACTAATGGGCAAAATACTGCCAATATTCAAAAAACAGAATCAGTTTCAACTATGGGGTTTTTTTTTTATCTTACTCACGGGCTCTACAAAGTGCTCGAGTTCTCTTCTCAGTGCCCGTGTTACTTTTCAAAGAATGTTTATTTTTTAGAAAGAAGAGCACTGTCGACACACACACAAAAGAAACATTTTGTTGCAATTGTTGGCAAAGATTTCCCTCAAACTCCCTTGCCATACATTAATCAAATTCTCAAAGTATTAATATTTTATAGAAAGCCGTCAAACCAAGCCTCTGAGTCTGCAAGGCATTCATCTGAGATCTATTTGCAGCAGAAAAGCAGAGAAAGAAAATAAACGAATCTTGTTAAACAAGAAGAATCTGCTTTCACCTCGCGTGACTTTCGCTTATTAGGTAAACGTTAAATGATTTTCGGTAGCCGAAACGGATGCAAGTAGCAGGCTAGATAGATAATATCACAAACTGTAACAAGGCAATGTCTTAAGTTTCATTCAAAGTGGTTTTGTTTCCCAAGAGGAAACGGGCTGCCGGCCAGCACAAAACCAAACGTCGGGAATTCAGTAGACGATTTTAAACCTCACACCAAGCACGTTGACCATCTACGTATATGAATAATAGATGGCGCTTCTCGGTTGGTCAGCACACACCGTCTCAGCCCATGCGCGGTGGAATAAGCCGCTGTTCGGTCGCTACTCATGGATTTATCCACAGCGGCTAGCCAATGGGCACTAATGTATTGCGCTTTATACAAATAATGAAGTGCTCCATATGCATGTCAAATAAACTAGTCCATGACGTAGCAATACACTAATACAAGCACAAAGTAGCAAAGTTTTCAAACAATTTAGACATAAGTATTTGTAAGGATTAGATAGAATATACCACGTGAATCACGTGATCACGATGCATGTATGCACAGGCAAACGTTTAATCCATAAAATAGCGTCCACTCGAAACCCTTTCGAATAGCTCAATGTTCGAAATAAAACAATAAAACAGCAATTAACAGAGTAAGTTGTTTACTTGTTAAGCAATTAGTCTGCACACAATTTTCGCGAAACGAAGTGACAAGTTTCTTAGTAGCCTCCCCATAGACCCTCTCGCACCGAAGGAGAATAATAGTTTGCGGGGAGGCTAGTTTTTAGGTGTATGAAAACAAAGACTCTAGATGAGGCGCCTGGTTTTTTCTTGAGAATTAACTCCATAGGGTAGCTCATCTGTTACAAGACGCTTGCTTCAATAGGTATTCTTGGACCTGGAGAGGGTCGCTAATCTGATATAGGGCGCCATATTTGTTCTTGGATTCACTGACAAGAGGGTAGCTTATTCGAGACAGGACGCTTGTTCATTATAGGTATATCAGGGTGCTTAAGGCAAGAAGACGAAAGTTAAATAAGAATAAAACAAACTTATATTTCTTCCAAGGGTAAATTTTTGGCAAACTAAAAGTTTTGTTATATAATAATGATAATGATAATGATAATGATAATAAACACAATAATAATAATAATAATAATAATAATAATAATTAATAATATAATAACAATAATAACTTATTTATACCCTCTGTACTTGTTATTTCAAGGTTATGCTAGTCAAAAGTCGTTGCTGACTGTTATATATTAATTAATTATGCAAAATAACCAATTGACTTTAAAAAACTATAAATAAAAGTTAATGTTTATAATTTACTAATTTACCAATGCGGTCTACACTCTTAACTAAAGGAGAATATTACAGACCTTGATAAAAAGTTCATAAAAAACAAAGGAAAAATGAAAATATATCTACGATTAGAATCACGAGTACTGACACTTTGAAGAGGCCCACAGGTCACCCAAGCTCTGGGTTAGTATACAATATATGGCCTATGTTACGTAACGCCAAATTCATAATGGGAACTATAAGTCACTGAAAGAAAGAAATCAAATATATTATAGACTAACCCAGAGCCTGGGTGACCTGTGGGAGGCCCGGCACCAGGCTCCCCGAAAACGTTCTGGCTGGTTCCTTGTCAGTCTTTATAGTCCATTTTTCACGAGGGAACTGAATGCAGTCATTTTCTGGAGTGTGTAGATCTCTTGGAGCAGTGATAATGGAGAAAGTAAAGGGGTCTCTCTACGCTGTGCGAGTCGGTAGAAAGACCGGAATATTTCGCACATGGTAAGAAATTTACTGAAGTTCTCGGCTTGCTATTAACTTGTTTCTATTAACTTAACGCTTGAATTGTAAATGTATCACTTCGGAGGAAATTATCGGAGTTGAAACACCATGTTAATACCTGCAATGTTGTTTACTAATATTATTTCGCCAATCAACTGAATCGCTGTCCTTCTTTATCTTTTGTATCTCTTTTGCCTTCCCCACAGTGTGCACCAAAACGAGGCATGTAACTCGCAGCAATACAAAATTGAAAAATAATTCACACACCAAGTTTATCAACATTATATTCTCCTTACAGTATCAATATATACTACATGTATGTTGATCATGCATGATCAGTTGTAAGAATAAAGGAATTGATCATTCATTCTAAACCCTTTATGATAAAGTGCAAAATTTTTAAATTCTCCAAATCTGTCACATAAGAAACATATGGAGATAGGTAATGCGAGTTTTACCAATATATCATTTGTGAGTGAAAGGGTAAAAACACTGAAAACTGGACACTTTGATCTCAAGAGAGGCTGTTATTTTCTGTGAATCTTCTGAGTGGATGAGTCAAATTCCAAATTTTATATCTAATTTTTAATTGAGTGATTCAAGTATGTGACCACTGTCACAAAATACACATGATAATGAACATTCTAGACACTTTGAATACATGAACAATGTACCCTAATCCTGGGGGTTAATCACCTATATTTTGGATAAGTGATGCCACCTAAGTCTTCATTTCACACCAGGAAAAGCATTTTTTTATCACCTATTTCAAAATCGATACCTTATTTCAGCCAATCCAAGTTGATACCCTATTTTCAGGATATTCAATTTGCCAATCCTGAAACTACAAAAGGACTGGGTCCATCTACCCAAACGGCCCCAGAAGGCAGTGGTGTACATGTAACAAAATGTTTTAATAGACAATTCATAATTAACAATCTTCCGAACACTATTGTTTTTGCACAATGCATGTGACTTTATCTCATCTCAAAAACAATGCAATAAGGAAAATCCATTGTCCAAATCAGTTTGTACCAGATAATGATTGTGTATTGTTTGTTCTTGCAAAATTAGCATTTGTATCAATGCTTTCTGGGACTGTTTGAGTACACGGTTCCAGTTCTATTTTCATTTCTGCAGTGATTAATGATGAACTAGTAGGAGTTGGAACAGGCAGAGTAGGAACTTCAGGTTTATAGAGGGGTGGAGATACTGGCAAAGAATTGTCAGAGGTGAACACAGACATTGAAAATGAGACTAGTAAACATTGCTATCAATGCATGATGTCTTGTTTTGAAACTAATTATTTCAGGCAAGACAAAACACATACAACTATAATAGACCAATAAAACACCTTGGTTGGAATATAGCCATCCAAAAATCTGCAAATTGATGATCCACGGCAGAAATCTCGGAGCAAATTAAGAAAAGCTTTTATGATCGAGCAATTCTTCACGAAAACCATGCTCTTCCAGACTACTTGGGCAAACTGTATGCCTGTTTCACGACCATATCAACCTGAAATTAACTATACCCTAGCCTTGAGGGTGGCACGTACCCATATAGTCAGTTGGGGGGAGTACCCACAAACCTAGTCCTCGCCCTAGGCCTACCCCTATGGTGGCAGTGAGTCCAAAATTGAATCTCGTAAATTGTGGATTCAAAGTGCAACCCATGGCTAAAACCTAAATCTAATCTTGGAACGATAAACCTAACCCTAACCTTGAACCTTGGCCCCCTTTTTTCATTGACTTGTTGACTCATAAAACAATGGCCTTCATCTTGAGATACACAATATAGTAACAGCCAAATGCAAAAGTAAAATTTGCTTTCTGAGGTCTTCTGAGGATCGGGCATTGGATGTGTCCCCCCTGACTTGGCTCCTCTCCAAAAGGTCAAACACCAGCAACTGTTTTGTTTTCACATGAAGTTGATCACATGTAATGAACATAATATTAATATGTAATTATTACTAAAAATGGGGAAGGCGAAAGCATTTATATTTGGTCAGGCCATTTATAATCATAAAGTGAAAATCTTTGTCTGGCCATTTTTGGGTCCTCCATACTATTTCTTTATTTTTTCTCAAAATTGGCCCAGCCATGGTTGTACCAACCAGACCGGTTGCACCGGCCGTGAAATAAGAAATCTCAATTTTTAATTTCAGGACTGAATGTGAGAAACAAGTGAAGGGGTTTTCAGGAGCAAAGTTTAAGAAGTTTCAATCACTGAGTGAGGCCAGAAATTTTGTCTTAGGAAATTCATTAGCAAGCACAAGCTCTGTAAGTATAAAATTGAAGGGGAAAAAATATTTAGTGACCACTAACAAATGTACATGTGACATGTGTAGACCATAAGAAATAATTTATACTTATAGAAACATTGAAAAACTTACATTACAAAAATTTGTTTATACCAACTGTACAATCATGTAGGTGCTAAAACTGTTGACTGGTACGTATTATAGTTTACTTGTCTAGTGTTTATCATATCTGATCAGTAATGATATACTGTAATTTCTATATATATTTAGTTGTGATAACTTCAATATAATTACTGAGTAGGCTTAAAAATCATGTAATCTTCCATACTATAAGACTAGTGGAGAAACACGTCTGATATATAATAAACAACTACTGAAAGTGAAGCTTCGTCTTGTCTACTGTGCTGCTCAGTGGTTTACGATTAAAATATTTTTAATGAAAATTTTTAAAAAATTATTTTTTTAAATATTATATAAAAATATATTTAAAGCAATTATTTTTTTTGGGGGGGGGGAGATTTCAAAAAATCTAGTTTTGGGAGGTTCATAAAACAGGAAATTGGATTTATCTGAATGAAATAATTGTTTAATAACATTCCCCTTTTAATACATGTAAAAGCTGTATTTAGGCATTAACTTCAATTCAGTCCAGTGTCTTTGGATGAAATGTCCTTGAAGGTCCTTGAATTCAGTACTGAAAAAGTGTTTAAATCCTGTCAAAGGTCCTTAAGAATATCATGACATAAAGTAATGGTTCTTGAAAGTCCATCAATCTACAGGACTGACCTACTGTTAACTTTTCACCACCACCATGCTTATTAACATCTATCTTCTCCTTACCATGTGTTCATCAATGTAAAATAAGTTCACTTGATTGATTATGAGAAAAAAGGAACTGATCGTCCACTCTAACCTATTTGAGATAAGATGTAAATTCTCATAACCTATTTAGAAAAATGTATGAGATAGGTAATGAGAATTTGCAAACACATCATCTGGCACTATGGCTAGTGGAAGGGTTAACTGTACTCCTGTTTGTAATGTTCACTTGCCAGATTTCTGGGCAAACTTCATCAGGCAGTTTAACGACTGAAAGCTCAAGAAAACGCTCCAGTGAGGAGGCAGGCTGTACATGTAGTTCCTTACCCAAGAACTCTAAACGGTTCTGTCAAACCAAACTGATTGATCCCCTGCCAGTGTCAGGGGGGTCAGGTTCATCAGATGACCATGGCGAGTTGGATATTGTTTATAGTGATGGAAGCTGCACGAAGAATGGTCGTCAAGGTGCCCGAGCAGGAATTGGAGTTTACTGGGGACCAGAGGATGAGAGGTACCATGTACTTTTTAGTTTTTATACATGTATATCCCATTTTGTTAGTTAAAATTCAGTGTGCATGCAAAAACATTTCTATATATACTTGCAAATGGCTATACATACATGTGCTTTGTAAGTTTTATTTGTCTATCCTTTACTTAAAGCACTAGAATAAGATAACTTAACCAATATATAGATACAGTGGGCATTGTTTTCGTATTCCTTTAAGTATCTGGGGCATTAGATCTTGTTTAAAGGGAAAACTACTGGCTTCCTTTTTAAATATTTAATATCACAGTAAGAACTCATGAGTAAGAACAGGTCCATGTCTTAACGAAACACAGCCAGCAGTGGGTTCCCATTTATTTATTATTACCGGTATAATAATTACAATATGTACATGCATGTATAGTAATAATAACAGCCATGACTAACCAGGATTTTTTGAGGGGTGCATGTGGGCAGTGAAGGTGCAAACTTCTACACTATAGGGGGGTCTGGGGAAGAAAACTTGGACTATCTTGGACTGCATTTTGTGCATTTTCATGGTGGAGAAAGAGAATATAAAGTAGTCAAATAAAGAAGCAAATCACCATTGCTTGATCTCTTAAAGCTGGTGCATTCCATCCTGTCTCGTTTGCAGACAAGCTCATTTCACCTGTCTGACTGTGCTGGAGTTGTCTTTGGGTTAAAGCATGCTAAGAGATGCTCAAACTCAATAATATGGCTTCTACTGTAGTTCTGATTGCACACCAGATTATCTATAAAACACTACACATGGCGGACGGCTGACTCACACTGAAGATGAATAAAGTATAAAGATCATACATGTACAACAGCCAACACAGTGAGAAAACAGACAAATAATAAATAAAAATAATCCATTTATTCTTAATTCCAAAACAAACTATAATATTTATGCGACAAATAATTTATTAGAAGATACTGTAAGTTTAGCAGCTCATGATCAGTTCATCTCTGTTCTTTTTTTCATAAGAACCACATTTTGTCAGCCGAATTAGTTCTTTCCAGGTGGACCTTTTCAGTCTTTTGGGGGTGCATTTGTACCCTTTGCAATCCCCTGCCTATGCACCTGAATAACAATATATAAACAATAATAATAATAAAATAATACTGTATGAAGTGGTCATTGCTGAACTCAGTGCTTGTCAGTTTTCATACAACAAATGAAAGTGAATTATATATTTATTTATTGAATTATATATTTATTGGAGGTCATCCAAGTGCATAAGTATTTGAATGATAATTGATTGACAAACAAATGTTTCATCTATTTTGTTCTTTAATATTATGTACTAATTTGTGCAGAAATATCAGCAAGAGACTTGAAGGAAATCAGACAAACCAACGAGCTGAGATAGTGGTATGTTAATTGAATGAGTCATTTAGTAATTATATACCCTTAGATCCATGGATACAGTTATAGTACTTTTTTGTCATATTGAACATTTGGTATAAATTGATCAAAAGGTAAACATAAATTGGGGTCCAGACAACCTTGTTGAGGGGAGGGGTCCAAATAACCTCCCCTCCCCCCTCCCTCTGCTCCTTTATGCATCAATCAGTTTTAAATATCAAATAGGAAATATTACATGTAGTTATTGCTAATATATATTATTAATGACCATAATTAGATAATTTTATATAGAAACAACCTTGTTGCAGCTGATCCAGGCACCTATCTGCAACATCCATGCCGCCCGCCCATACCTTGTTTTGAAATTCCTGTTTATTACTTATTCTTTTGATATTGATTGATTGGTTGATTGATTGATTGAGTGATATTAACTTGTTGCACTCAACAGGCTGCTGCCCTAGCCTTGGAGTCGGCTAAGAAGTCTGGACTGAAGAGTGTAGAAATAAGAACGGACAGCATGTACACTATCAATGGTAATTTGACTTTAACCCATCATGATTTACTAATACCTGTAGACATTGACATTTTGTATTCAGACACACAGTTTGTTAATGTGTCTTTGATTGGCGGTGGCCCAAAACAAACTTCAGAGTAACCAAAAAACTGCAAGGGTTGTGTAGCAGTGTGATACAGCCTGGTGCCAGAACAAAAATATTTTAGAAAAAGGAAGTAAAAAATAGAATAATAAAATAATAAAGTAATTCATAAATGAAATCACAAGCCGCGGACGTGAACACTGGCAAAATCTCCAGAGTCTTTGGATTTCTTTTCTGCTCGAGTAATTCAACAGGGGAAATAGGGACAACTTATCTTTGATCTGTCACCTTTATCTTAAGTCTGACATCTTTACCAACCAGTGAACAACCAAAGGCAGATTTAGGGGAGGGGCTGAAAGGGCCCGGGCTCCCCCTTTCATCAGCAATTTTGGAACATTTTATAAGGAAAAACACTGAAAAAACGTCTTTTCGAGCACAGATATCTTTTTCTGGCCTTCCCCCATTTCAGAATTGCTGGTTTGGACCCTCCCTTTCCGAAATTTCTGGATCTGCCCCTGAAAACAGTCATAATACGGTATAATACAGTACTCATATATATATATATATTCACATTCCATGAATATTATCCTTCACAAGCCATCCAGAAAGCCAATATTTTCCGTCAACCTTAATGGCCAACTTGTAACAACAGATATCATTCAAAGTACAGTATCAGGTCTCAAGCTCCCAGAACACATTAATTTTCCAATTTCCATTGATTTCACCCTTTTCCAGTTGGAAAAAAATCTCTAAAAGGCCTCAACATCACATTAAGAATCCTCAGGTGACTTTGCTGAGGGGCGGGGCTCCTTAATAAGAAACTAAAAGATTGTGTTACTAACTGTTTGTTGCACACAACGCTTTAATTGTTGTGTGCTGTCATGGTTTCCCTCCTCTCAGGATGACTGACAGTAGCAATTCAAGAATACTGTTAAAAAATTTTGTTTGCAAAATTCAAAACTTACTAAAATTAATGTTTTAAAATGTTATCTGGAAACCAAATTCTCGGGCATTCTTAAAACTGGTGATTAATATTCATATTCATTTTTCAAAATAACAGGAATGAGGTTATCCCAGGGGTTTATCACGGCTGTGTCTTAATTAACAACAGCCAACTCAGTCTATTTTAAAACCTGAACTTTTTTTAATTATATTACACCCTCACTCCATTTAGTCAGTTGTACAGTGGTCGAGGAGTTTAATAGCGTGTCTGGTTCATAACCCAAAGGTCGCGAGTTCGAACCCGAGCCTGAGCAAGGCACTTTACTTGACTTGTTGCAGTCAACTTAGCTGTATAAATGAGTACCAGCTTCTGCTGGGGGCTAACCTGCGATGGATTAGTGTCCTGTCCAGGGGGAGTCACAG
>JAOEHT020186441.1:0-11429 GCA_025448195.2 Parazoanthus atlanticus | reverse complement strand
AACCCTAAATAATGTGTTATACGGGGAAAGGGGGGTGGGGGGTGGGGGTGGGGGCTTAACCCCTTATTCTTTCATATATTATTTTTTACCCGAAATGGTACCCAGCTTATAACATACCTACACTAGAAAATTGTAGCCCTTTCATATAACTACTATAAAACGGTACCCTTTCATTCATATACCTGTTATTTTCGGCGACTCTTTCATATGCTAAAACGTCAATTTTCGCTATGTACTGCGAGCATTGAAAGTATACTCTTTTCGGTTTGGTTTATCAGTATACTGCATGCATAATCCAAGATGGAGGGGGCTATCGAACGAACACTCGTCAGTTCGATCGAAATCAATTCTATTGCTCCCCCGAGGGAATGGGAAGGGACTTTTTTGGGGGGGGAGAGGGGGAGTGGGGTACTGATCAATAGTTGTGTTGGGAATGTGTGGCACACTTCATGAAACCCGTACCCGTTTTCAGACCAAATCAGTTTGCGAATTTTTCTACCCAATTTCAGACCCAACGCTGCAATGTTTATCCATTACCAAGCCAGGTCTCTAACACGTACTCTTTGATATTCCCGCAGTTTCGTCTAAAAACGATACTCAATTTCGAATCTGATACTCAATTTCAAAGCAAAGCGGCTCCAAAACTATACCAATTGGTGCCGCACATGCCCATATATGTGAGGGAGTACCGCCCTTCCATTCCCTCTAAAGCGTGCTCCCTTAATTGGTCAATTTAGAGGTATAGCTAGGAACATCTGCTACCATATTTGTAGACTACGAGTAGTCCCTATTTTTCCTCTTGAATTCGTCGAGCCTCGGAAAAGAAATGGCGAAAGACGGCGCGCGGAAACTGGGGCGAGAAAAATCACTCTTGTTTTCATTTGAGAAAGTCAATTTTAGTTCTATTTCATCTTTACTTCGCTTATTTGACCGCAAGAACATTTTGGTTAAAAGTTCAATCGAAAAAATCATATCGCGGTGTCTTGTAAGCGTCAAAATATGGTTTGTTTACATTTTGTTTTGCCCTACTTCAATCCCACAATGCAACGGTAAGACGTATTTTGAAAGTGAATTACCAGTCATCCTGCTGCAGATATAGTCCATAAAATTATCGAAAATGTTAGTAAACAATAGTATCACTTCATTCAAGTTCCAAAATTGCAGTATGGAGACTTCTGTAGAGAGTTTGAAATATGTAAACAAACTGTGATGTTATAGGGCTGTTATAGTGAAATATATAGGACAATTTGTATCACCTTAACGTCAGTGTACACTTACAAACAAGCTTGAGGTGCCAGAAATACCATATAAGGTCCCCATAAGGTGAGGGTTTAGATGAGGTTGACTGATAACTAATGTTCGTCCGAAAAACTAACTGACAATTGATATTTGAGTTGATTTATTGCTGATAGCTAACACTCACGAGACCACTGATAGTTGATAAACCAAAATTTCGGTTAATGTCAGTCACTGCTAAAAAAGGTTTTATTCCCGCAAATAACCTGAATAAAACTTAATGCAGTTTTATATTTTTGGCGATTGGTTTTGTTGGCTTCTGTGTGAATACGTGTCTGAGTTATATTTGATATCTTTGATGACTTTTTTTCAATTTTTTTGTATTAGTCTGAGATGTGCGGTGATCTCATTTCAGACACCCCCTGACGTGCACGCGAGAATCGCAATTTATCAAATTTGTGTGCGGTGTCGGTTCAGTTGCTATCGTATGTCAATTAAAAAGACTGCATGAGGGATATTGTATTTTATCAATCGTAACACTTTCTTTCGTATTTCAATTAAATAGACTTTGTTAAAGAACCGCGACTGTTCTGAGAAAAGGTTGCTATGATGAGGTCGTTTGAGTGATGGTCCATAGTGGGTAGTACATGCTATCGTGGAACTAAGTCAGTAAGTGAAGTTTTTGTGATAAGATCTGGAAGAACTGCATTTGGAAAAATCAGCGAATAAATATTTAAATTGATATTTGGCTGGAATTTTAAGTGATAATTAATATTCGTCCTGAATTTAATTGAAAACCTTATTTGTCCAAAAACTGAACTGATAACTAACGTTTGAGTTACCCCTCGAACTGCTTGTTGTTTTACCAAGACAGTATGGTCAGTTTTCTCAGTTTTTTTGGTCATTTTGGTCCTATTTTCTCTAATTGCTTCTTATTTATTAACAAATAGATTCCTAAAGCATTTAATATTTAAGTACAGGAGTTGCCCATTTAATTTTCTTTCTGAAAAAAGCATCTGTTTCCGTGACATAGGTTGGTTTTACAATTAATTGATATTTTTATCATTTCTTACCGCACTTACCAATATTTCTATGACAGAGAGTACAGATATATGGAGAGAGTCTTACTCCTCGTTGTAAGCTGAAAACAACCCAAGAAAGACACCCACCGTTAATTTAAACACTGTTTGACTCAGTCATAGGAAACATTTGTCACTTTTATCCACGAAATTAGTAACGGTTTTAAGTTACTAATGCAAAAACATGTTAGACAAAAAGGCCATATTCTCTACATTACTTACTTATTGATAGTTCTTTAAAAACCTTTTTGATCGGCGGTACTGGCCACTTGTCGGCGGCTATTTAAAACATTTCAAAGCCATTTTAGTAATAGCTGCTGATGCATTTTATAATAACAACTCTAAAAATTGCTTGGCTGCCATTTTTTAGTTTATAACTGTTCTGCTATTTATTTTCTATCGATTTTAGAAGGAAGAAACACTCGCTTCTTTGAGCTCTCATTCTTATATATATGGGATTTCTTTGTTTCTTAAATACAATTATGTTTTAGAATTCGTGTCTTCGTCGGATACGAAACCATTTTATCGTTCTCTGTTTTTAACTGATTGTACTGTTCAACAGTCAGCAGTTGTTTAATTTCCACATATAGACAAAATACAAGGAAGAAAATAAACATATTGGAGGGCGCGCGCAGGATATACAACCCGCACCGCGGTTAATTACAAAATCCCTACACCCTATACATACAATTATTCAAAAGAGACAAGAAAGGTTGCAATACTGAAATGATAATAATTGATACACAGCCATTTCAATAAAGGTTGTCCAAGACCGAAAGGAACTGTGAGTTTTCAAAACCGAAAGAACAACGGAAGTTTCTGTGTTGTAAATTAAAGTTTAAATTGGACAATCAAATCCCTTTCAACACGAAACACAATCTCCTGGCATATCTACTTCTAGGTAGCAAATGTCTTATCTCGAACACTAAGTGTGTACAAAGTGTCCGAGTGTACGAGTGTAAAGTGCACAGATGGACAATGAACGAGATAATCTTAATGAAACAGCTGAATAAAAAAAACATATATCTGTACAGGAAAAGTTTATCTAAAAGACGAAACAGGGGAGAAAATCTTATTATTTTCAATAGCGTCTTATTCTTCGTTTAAAAACCAAAATCGTGTTGCGGCTTAATTCCCGCTGATAGTCGCTAAGACAACACGACTGAAACAGCTGTCACTTATTTTCCAATGTTTCCGATAAGCCTTTACCTACCGCAATTAACCGAAAAGCAAATATTCAGAATTATAGTAAATTGAACACACAGAAAAAAAAATTCTACGAATGGTCGCCCTTCGACAAGAAATGAGTTCAATAAATAATGTTAAATAAAAACAACGCAACACAACTACTTTGTTTAAGGACCCTCAACGAAGAAAACAAAGATTCATTTCCATCTCAGTCGACTACTTAATATACTTAGCGAATTCCTCGTTAGATTGATTTCAGATATGGTTTAAATTTTCTCTCTTTTCTAAGCCTTAGGGAATTACCATCCTAAACAATAGAATTAGAATTTACGAATACAAATCAAAATTATACTGTCGATTCCACCTGGCGTTTGTAAACATCAAACGAAACCGTTTCTTACGCATTTTGTTTTATGAATTATTGGTCTCACCACAAAACTAGATAGCGGCAACAAAGTATTTCATTTTATGACTTTGCAGTACATTCTTATCCGTCATGCGGTCCAGACTCTACTAGTATTTCTCACTTTTCCGAAAGAAGCTATTTTTTAACTGACGAGGCAGTTCGAGGGAGTTCGACGAAGTTCTATGAAATTCTTGATAAACCTCTCTCCAGATGAAGACTCTCCTGTACTCTGATGCTATATAAAATTGTGCAGAGTTCTATTTTTGTATTCTGCAAACTTATCCCTGATTATTTTCTCGGCGAATGGAAGTTCGCGGATGCATTTATGAGTGCAAAACACGGTAAGGTTTTAATTCTAGTATTGATTAATAACCTAAACAAGGATATCGATCTCTGCTGTGTTGACAGACTTCACTTGAATACTGATCATAAAAACAAGAAAGAACGTACCATTATAACCACTAAGGCGGGCATTCTTAATCCAAGCACGTTTTCTATGGACAATAACTAACAAAATTATGACCTCAAATCGTCAAGGAGTTTTGGGAGAAGTTAGTTTTTTGGCGATAGGGACAAAAGTAGATCGTGCAACGCAACTAGAAATTACAGACAAACTGAATATTTATTAAGATGGCAGCAATCCTGAAGACACTGTTTTGTCTTTGTCAAAGGTACTTTGGTAATCGTGCAAAAACCAAAAAAAATGCCATGTCTTTTGTGGTTTTGGGGAAAAGAACATACCCGATTTGGGAAAGCCGGACTCACTGACTCCAAACCAAATGAAAGACCAAACTAAGGATGGCAAGAAATCAATTAAACCCGTTTTAGTTGCCATCAAATAAACTCTAATTGAATAACGCCTAAATTTTCAGTATCTGTTATTTGCTTTTGATTCCCTTTGTTTACTCTCAACGACTTTCATATCTCAGGTAAAATCTATAGTTTCAGAATTCTGTTGCAGGGTTTCTGTAGTTTATGTAAACATTATTTTCTAAGTTTTGGTCTTTTGATGCAGTTATCGTAATAACAACTGCAACTGTACTGCTACAGAGCCAGATATCTAAATGTTTAAACAATGAGAAATGTTACAACTCAAGAAATCTAGCCGTTATGCAAACAAAACACAGAGTGCGACTTCAAGCAAGGGAAATTTAAATTGCGAGAGTTGAATGTTCAAACAAAACATTGGTAAATATTTTACTGCCTATTTAAGTCGTTAACAGTTGGAAAACTTCATCTCCGCTATCTTAATGGATTTAAGTATAGATAGCAAGTGTTGTACTTGTAGTTTCACGCTCCATACCTATCAAACACCGGGACAGACGTTTCTATAAAGAATAGCCCAGACAATCATTGCAGTAATTCATGTATTGCACGAGGTGAAACGGCCTCATGTTTGGCTCTGCCTGTTGTTTCGTGTGCATGAAAACACAAAGAAACCAATAAAAGCTGACTTCGCTATATTGCTAAAGGTAAGAGTTTCCATTGTTTCAGCTTCAACGTTTCAGCGTTCTAGATCAAAGAAGAAAATTGTCATAATGTCGAGGTAAAACCAGGGTACACCCAAAGATTCATTTTCTAAAGAATAAGTTTGTTTGACAAGTTTTAATGTCATTATATATTCTGTTACCTTTAATGAATGACAAAGTTCGTTAATTGGTCTTGTTGTTACTATGGTAGCCAAATGAGGTATTTTATGTTTGCTTTTTAGTGCCGTCTTTTAATTCTCTCAAAAAATAATATGTCATGCATGTTGAAGGGAAAATCTCAACGTGTTAAAACGCGCAATGAACGAACAAATTGGTTTTTAACTTAAAATTCTTTGTTTAGAATTCTTTTTTGATATTAATGATCCACAGCTAAAATTAGGCTGTTTTGACCAAAAATTCCAAGTTTGTTTGGCTAGATAAAGAAAACCCAACGTACCCCGCTGTGATTGATTTAGGTTTGTTACACACCAAGCTAACTACATAATCTTTCAGCCAACATATGTTTTGCTATTTACAATTCTTAGCCAGAAATTATTTCTTAAAAACACACCACCTTCAGGTAAATAATTTATTCGACACCACATGAGGTCTTGAAAAGGATCAGAGCTGTCAATTCTGGACAACTTTTCAGTAAATTTCAATGTAACAGTAAACGGAGACAAATGACATTTTACAAAGTACAGGATAGTAATATAGAGGGCAACTTTACACAAAGGTAAGACAGCAAACAATATCATCCAATATTAGTGCTATTTTGAAACAACACAGGAAAGAAAGACAACATTTATCTGGAAAAAAGGCTCTTTGAAACCCCTCATCTCGGAATTCTTGCTTCAGAGCAACAGCATTTCAAAACAATTCTTCTCCATTCAAAATATCCAGTTGGTCTCGAAGTACTCCATAAATACAAGCTAAAGAAGCTCTTATTGAGAGAAACATTAGCAAAATCATCATGATGGACGAACCTGACCCCACTACATGACGGAAAACGCTCATTTTTCGCTTGGGAGCGTCCTCCTTCAAACACTTTATAAATTATATATAAGTCCAGACCTTAAAGTCTCACGGTTTCGCAGTGAGACTCACAAGTTTTGGTATCATCTCACCAACTCATGGTTTGACTGCAAAATATCACGGTGATCAGAAACTCTTCATTCCAATTGCAAACCTAAATTACTTTCTCTACGCGTTTGGCACTGCTAGTGGGTTTCAGTTAGATCAATAATTTTGGGCATTGGTAAATGGGATCCAGAATGAGACACTACTGTGAAGCTCTCAAGACAACAACAAAACACCTTATGATGAATATAGATATTTTAGCGTTGAATTCGAACTTTGTTTATTTGAAGTTTTTATGTCAATCTCCAGCTAGGTTTATAGGACATCTCAATGTTTTCCAAACCTCCGCATTTGAGGATTTCAGATTTGCTGATGGGCCACTTGTCCATGAACAACTGAGTTGTTGGAAGTGTGAAAAGCAGTTCCAATAGTTTTTTATCACATTGCCAATAAACAGTTCTTCGAGACAAGTAGCTAAGTTAGAGAAGAAACGTTTGCGTTTATTCATTGTTTTCACTGATACGTTAATGCCTATTCAAAACTGATGCAAAAGCTTGTTCTGTGTGATAATGTTGTTCTATCTCTGGTTTTTGTTTTGAAAGAATGACATTCTTTTCTTTTTCGTTTTCATTTACTATCAGCTACTTTTGTTTGGGCCACCTCATGGCAACATGCCCTTACCGCACCAGCCAATCAGTAAATAACACATATCTTGAATAGCAATCAGCGATACTGGATAAAAGGCATTTGCGGTTAGTGACTCAGATAGATTGGTTTTGACTCTTGTGTGAGGTACTTTCGCAAGTTCTACCCTGGCTAAACCCGTTGATAGTAAACAAGTTTGGAGATTGTAGCACGGAAAACCGACCATTAACAGCTGAAGCTACAGGCAAGCTAGGGCAGAAAAAATATAAGCAAAAGTAAGGAGTGTGATTTGGAGACGAGTCAAGTCATGTTATTGCCGACCTGTATAGGTCGTACGGTGAAAGCATCTACGGTACCTCCAGAAGAATTGCAATCTATAACCAAATGAATATCGTATAAAGCTCTATAAGACGCGGAGTTGTTTCCCCTCTTTATACTAGCGAGGATTAACTTTCTACGCCCTTCAAATGGTCCAAAATAGAAAAACAATCAGTGCAAAATAAGCCACTTTCAACGATAAACTGTAACTTTTTAATTACGAACAATTTTGCTTTCTTCAAAGTAGGTTAGAGAGGATGATGAGTAGTGTACCTTGTTCGACTGTCATCACACGAGCAAAGCGCAAAACGGCGCTCTCTGTCTTCATTACTGATTAGAATACAAAACCTAAATAGCTGTCAATCTTTATTATGGCATTCCTCGTTTGCTGCTACTGATCTTTATTGGTCATGCTCAGGGAGTAATATAATGTTTGCCAATTGATATCACGCTTTGTTTCGAAATTTTTACTTTTCAGGTTGACTTGGCGATGGGAGTGTTGAACGGGAGTGTCACAAACCAACCAAACCAAACACGGCTTGTTCCATACTGCAATGGCTTATACCCATCTAAAGCGGTTCAAATCACCACATATTCCGTGGTTATGCTTCTATCATTGATTGGAAACGTGCTGATTGTCTCCGTATTCCACAGAAACAAATCCCTAAAAACACCGGTGCATTATTTCATAGTGAACATGGCCATTGCTGATCTAATGATTCCCGTAATTGTTATGCCATGGGGAATAGCTCAAGAATATTATGACAGTTTTTGGTTGCTGGATGGGGTAGTGGGTGCCATACTCTGCAAACTTGTGTGGATTGCTTGGGGAGTATCAATCGCTGTGTCGATACTCACTATGGTAGCAATCGCAATAGACAGATTCCACGCAGTTCTGTTTGCCATGAGTCCGGCTTTAATTTCCCGAAAAAGGTGTCGTATAATCATTGCTTTAATCTGGGTTGCATCTTTGCTGTTCAGGGCACACTACTTTTACGCTATCAGACTTGTTCGCGACAACAGAGGCCTTTACTGCAGGTTCCAGTGGGACCCCCCATCGTACACGGGAGAAGCGCTAAAGATCAGCTGGATTTCATTTCTGAGCATTTCCATCTTCGCAGCCCTCGTGCTCACCGTGTTGTATTCGAGTACAATAGTGTTCCTGTATCGACAGAAAAACAATGTTCACATGGCCTCTGAAATAATCAAGCGTAGAGCGAAAGAAAACCGAAATGTTACGTGCATGCTTGTGACTGTGGTAGTCATATTCTACGCGGTCTGGATTCCTCACCAAGTGGAAAGCTTGATACATTTCCTGAGGCCAAACGCCCAAGTTTCGTGTTTTTTCTACTGGTTAGCGGCGTATGTCCTAGCTCTGTTGTATCCCATGCTGAACCCTATGGTGTATTGCATGTTTAGCGAAAAGTACCGGCAAGGGTTTAAAGAGGTGCTGAGCTGTGGATGGCTTGGTTGGCGTGACAACATTACCTCACATTCGAGGCAGGTGAACAGCAACGATGAACACGTGACACTTCAGGAAACAGGTGTCACCTCGCTAGCTCCAACTCAAGACCTGATTCGTACTGATGATGATGATGATGAGCATGTTGATGATTCATAACAATGAAGATTTGCAAAATGTGTTTTGGGAAACATGTGATACCTCGGGACAAAACATTGCAAGCTCCAACTCAAGACCTGAATTCGTACCTAGTTGATGATTCGTAACAATGATGATCACGTTGAATATTCGTAACAATGATGAGCATGTTGATGATTCGTAACAATGATGATCACGTTGAATATTTGTAACAATGATGAGCATGTTGATGACTCATAACAATGATGATCACGTTGAATATTTGTAACAGTAATGAGCATGTTGATGATTCGTAACAATGAGTAAGATGATGAGCACATCGCACTTCAAACATGTGTCACCACGGGACAAAAATATTCCAAGCTCCAACTCAATACCTATGAGATATCGCACCTAGTTGGTCTCAGTTTCTGTTGCGTTCAAAGTATGTTTGAGAAAACCTCTGGCAATTTCAATGCATCAGGAGCCATTGAGGTAGGAGTGTAAATCGAGCCGTGCCAGGCCACTCCATTTTCTCAAGTTAGGTTAATTTTGGTTAGGTTAACTTAATGTCAATTAGAACTTCCGGAGAAAGTTGTTGTAGTGTTAAAAAGGTAACCTTTTCGACGTTTGCTAGAGAAAATCCATTCCGTCAAACCATCAATTTGCTCTAGGCCGAGACAGTTCTTGGACATCGTCCCGTACTTTGTTTTCTTTCTTCAGTTTTACTTGCCTTGCTTCAAGTCTTTCTTTGTCATTTCTGATTTTCAGACTTTCTCTCCTCAGAATATAGGCGAACCTTTACTGATGTAATTGTTTGCACTTTTCCAAATTAGCATTAAATTAACTTAAAGTTTCAAATAGACAGAGTCAACAGAAAGAAAGACTACGGCATAGTAAGTACTCAGTAAATATTTGAGCATGATATGCCGAGTACGTTTTGAGTAAGGAGTTTTTGAAAAATTCCAGTTTTACAAAGAATGTATGCTTGGGTGGAAAAAGTTGCCACCCAGTCACATAAATCGCTATAAATGTTAACACATTTAAACACTCATTTCTCGGAAACCCTTCAACATATCACACTGTGCAATTTTCATTGAAAATGAAACCTGCGATGGTCTTTCGATTTGTGGACAATGTTTGTTTTTAAACTTGAAGATGATTTTTTCCTATTATATGCTAATGAGGAAAAACGTAAACAAAATGTTGTACTATATTCTTCCAAATCCATGATATTACTCACTTCGCTACCACTCTCGTCCGCCACAATTCTAGTCCGCTTGCGTAGATTACTTGTGACGTGAATCCATCAAGCCTCTTCTGATTGGCTAGCAGTGACCCGCTGGGCGGGGAAGCGATTCTAAAAAATAACTTATCATGTGAACATGGGTAACTGACTCAGTGTGGAAGGTTCACTCTCCTTCCTCGTGGACTCCTGCTTGCTTGTTTGCTTTGTATGCATGCAGACCGGTCTCCCAAATCTCGCTTATGTTCTGATATATATGTATGACTGATTATATTGATATCGTCTCTGGAGATTGATTCTACACGAGAGAAGTAAATAATACCAACTTGATATGTCAAAAAACGAAAAGTAGAATGTGATCAGTCTCGTTTCCAGACTCGCTGTCGAGATGCGGAAACGAAAGGGGCCCAAGCGATTAGTTTTTCATGCTGACGTCATCACTTTCTTTGGCGCCTTCAGCGCGTCTGAGTTGCAGGCGCGAGAGCTAACCTTTCGTACCCAGGGTACAGTTAAAAAAGTGCTCTCCAAAAAAGGGAGGATACTGGGGACCGGTCTGATAGATAACATCTTACGTTCATAATTTTTCACAAGTTTGTTATGCTTCGCCTACCTGTGACCAAAAGTTAGATTTGCATGGATATATATTTGCGAAGCGTAATGAATTGAAATGTGTATCTTTGTTCTCTAAAACAACAACCCCAAACTTATTACTGTATAGCAAGTTTTCCATCTTAGTTCTAAATCGTGCAATTGCTGATACTAATTCGAATGCATTTTCTGTACCATTAAAACGACATACCGATGATGTAAAGGCGCGCATGGTCAAGATAAATGTGCGCTGTACTAAAGGACTGACACACTTTGCAACATCTGCAGCAATGCGCCCAAAAGTTTCAATAAACGTCACCAGGTATCAAACTTTTCATGCATTAGGTAAATTTCAGTATGACCAGTGGCGTAGCCAGCCCGTAGGCCTGCAGGTCCGGGCCTTCAAATTATTTTGACAGGGAAAAATAGTATTGAAAATGTATTTTAATTATACTGAATAAAAAGAAGGGAACAGATATTTAAAAGTGCCTGTTATAATTGTTATTTTGCAACGAATCCTGCGTGGTTAATACTCGTTGTGGATGATAGAATTCGCCCTAAACCCCGTTTATTTTCAAATGATTATCAAATGCAA
>JAOEHT020186356.1:0-11429 GCA_025448195.2 Parazoanthus atlanticus | reverse complement strand
GGGGGGCTTAATAAAGTTTTCTGATCTTTGGAATTTTATTCACAATCTCGACTGGTGAAATGACTTTTAACGGCGTGCTAAAGGGAAAGGACCACAACGTTCAGCAATTTCAAGTAAACTTAAAGCATATATTTTAGCAAAACTAGGCAGTTTACACTATATAACCTGATAAACGAAACGCAAGAGTATCAGTGTCCATACAACCGCAAGCTGTCGCATAGTATTACACAAAAATGTTATCCAACACAATAAGGTGTCAGATCAATTTTGAAATTCAGTCTGTCAGTATAACCAGGACTCTTGATTGGCTTATTCCCAACCACAAACTATGCAAGAACTTACTGTATAAATTAATTCTGGCCACGGTTCGGTGTGTTGTGCTGTAACCACCACCAGACTTAGAAGAGATTGTTGGTAAAACAAACTGCATAACTATTTTCAACTTTAACTGCATTTACAGTGTGGAGTCTTTACCACTAGCTCAGTTTCCCTAATATCTAATCTAATCTATATATCTGTATAGCACACTTTTCTATTTCATATACAGAAACTAAAAAAATATGAGCAAAAACATGGAAAGTGCAGATTTTAAAATTCTCTAATTAGTTAAAAAATGCTTTTCTGAAGAGAAATGTTTTATAATATGAGAAACTATAGTTGCAATTGTTCTCTTCTGGTCAAATCTGCCAGTAACGTTTTTCAAGAATTGTATCTTTTTCCCCTGCAGAGGATCTTCAGCGGAAACTAATACTATTTGACTCCACACCTGAAGTGATTACGGTTGTCATTGGCACCCTGAGAAAGGTGTGTTTGCATTTTATAGTTCTTTTGTTTGCTAATTAAACAACAAAAATGACTTCTATCAGGCAGACAGTATATCATACAGGGTTCATGGAAAATGTAAAAGCCATGGAAAATCCAGGCCTAGAAAACCTGAAAAATCAAAATTGGTCATGGAAAGTCAAGGAAAATCAGATCTATAAATGAACGAAGTAAAATAATATCGTCAAATCATCACAAACAGTTTATGATCCATCAGATTCTACGACAATTTCATAGTTTTAGGTTAGGGATTTTGTAAAATAAGGTAATGGAAAAGTCATGGAATTTAAATATAAAATATGCGTACGAATATAGCCTCTGTATAGTACTCTGAATATAGCCCCTAAACTTTCTAGAAAGACTTTGGTTTGTATTTCATCTTGTAATTATGTTATACAGGGCCTTCGTCGGTTGAGAGTTGTAGGAGTCCCCGGGACCCCTAACAGCCGGTTGTGGAGGGTCCCCAGTGGTTCTAGGGGGGCATTATCACCATTACTTCTTTATATTCATCCACCTAAGAGCATGTTATGTGCATCAACTGGGACGCTTGAGAAGTTATTTCAATGCATCGTTTCTGGTTCTAGTGCATTACGGATGCATTAACGGGGGCCCTTGATATAACTCCTGTAGAAAGGGAAAACCTCTGTCAAAACTTAGATTAGTATTTAAAACCCAAACCTTTGATTACAAATTTTCTGAAATACCAAAGTTTTCAAATAAGTCGTAGTACCGTAGAAATTTACTCCTTGAATGTTCTGTTGACGGAGGGTGAAGGGGTTGATCTTTGAATGAAATAATACCCAACCCAGGCTTACAAGCTAGTAACACGATATACTGATTTTTCCACACTTTGTTTCCTTTAGTTATGTAAAGCTCAACCACAGGCAAAGGTAAGCGACCCTCTTTATTGATGTCATTGTAACCATGAAGGAAGCAGCTTTATATTTGCCCAGCAGAGTAGCGCCCTTAAAAAGCATTTTCCACAAGTACTGAACATAAAGGCTTTTAGGACACTTCCCATTTACGAATATTGATATGCTTGCTGCCCAAGTGTTCTTGTGCCCTTGTGGTTCTTCACCGTTGTAAAGACCAAGGCATTAGTAGTACAGCTATTTATTTTGGTGCCTGACCACCTAAATAACGATATTCAAGGATCTTCATTCAATAGGGACTTAGGATACCAGGATGTGAACATCGACGAGAGCGTGATAAAACAACAGGCTTAATTTCACATCACAATATTTTGCACGTAGGAATCTACCAAGCTGATAATGTGGTAATTTTTGAGTTCGAAACCGTAATTTATCCCACTATTAGTTCAACTTTAAGACTAAGCGGTCTTAGTCCTATGAGTCGCTCAAACACAAGCAAAAAGGTACTAGAAACGAACGGACGAAGTTTAAAAGTAGAAAGAAAACGAGAAAGTAAATTTAAGCAGATGTCTTCAAAGCCATCACGTCCTGAAATCGTAAAGTCTCTAATACTGTCTGTTTCTCTATCTGAACATCGTGAATCTCTGATGGTCTTACAGGGCACAATCGACACCTGGTGTACCGACCTGTTGAAAGCGTCTGAGCAGTACTTGTCAGATGTCGTCCTGCAAGCCCAGCCAGGTAAGTAGTATATTTTTGGAGCAGCTGCTATGCAGAATAATAACTGATGGAACAACAAATGACCATACATAATTACTCTGCCTTTTTGTGATTATGCTACGATAATTTAGCATCGCTATGATACATTTAACGTTGGCAGTTCCGTCAGCTCTGAAGGTTAATGTCAATGAAAGTGCTCCATTTTGAGAGAAGACGTGTTTTCATTCGATTTTCGTCGAACAGCGAAATAATGATAATTTATTTGAACAGTTGGGAATACAATTGCAATGTCACAGAAAAATGTGTGTCAATAGAGCTCAAAAAATCGTAACTCGACAAGTTGAAGATGGACAGCATGTACATTTGTATCTATCAGTCATTTGTTACATTTGAAATGAATCACCGGTTGACTAGAATAAGGGAGTATTGCAATGCTAATTTCTTGATAAAGACGTAGTGGTATAGTTAGAGGACGTGTCAGTGATTCTGACCATAAACCGTCCTGGTTGTAGTCCCTTGACTCCAACTATCGGCGCATTCATTAACCCCTTGCAAACGACTCGCCTGACGGTAACTGTTGCCTATCAGTTGTGAATAGACAGCTATGCAACTGAAAAAGTAATAATGTTCCGTGATAATGCAATGCTTAATACTAAGATTTTTACTAAGAATTATTGGAACCAATAACTTGTTTTGTTGACTTTGATATTGTTACACGGAGTCATTAAACCAACTTTGTGTCGAGGGCTCTTAGAAAAAAGGGGCTCTGCCCTCTGCAGCAATCAATTTTCAGAGTATACAAACGTCTTATATTTGCAGGCAACCGTGCTGTGGATGATGACCTACTTGTCAGACACTTGTTCACCATCGGGGAAGTCGCTCAGGTATTTTTGTCTTGCTGCCTGAATATGTAATTCCTTGTGTAATTAAATGTCCATGTATTACTGATTGCTTTGGAAACATTGAACTACTGATTTAATGCTTTGATGTTTCTGGTTTAATCGCGTTTTCTCTCTGGAATAACGTAGTTTTGCTGCTTTCATTTCATCAGCTTGCACCAACCAGGACGACTGAACGTCTTTTTCTGTTTGTGGAATCCATGTTGAGTTCTAACGGAGACTCTGAGGGTAAGATTTCGTAGATTTGCTTCACTTCAGTGCTGTCTGACATAGGCAAGCTTAATAATACACTTTCCTCAAACACAAACCTGGTAACTTTGAACCAGCTGGTAAAACATATGTCAAATTTGATGCGCAGAAATGCTTGTTGTCACTTGTTTGATAAAATGACATAAATTTGGAATTAGTTTGTTAAAACCTATTATATGACCACTCGTTTTGCATCTCGTTAGTAGAGAGCGTGAGTGTTTGGTTTAGCAAAAACAGAAGTTGTGAGTTTCCATGAATTTGAAACGGATTTAGCGTTCGATAAATGTAGAAAAATAAGTGTTCTCACTTCAGAGTTCTTCTAGCTAAAGTTGTCTTGTTCCTTATTGTCAATTGTTTACTAAGTAATAATAACTGATTATGTTTTAGAAAACCAGAGTACACCGCTTTCTAAACACCAGCTGCCGCCAACAGTCAAAGCTCATGCTTTCGTCACTCTCGGTAAGTTCCAGAAAAATTCCATTGAAGGTTGTGTTTCCACAGATTTCTTTGTTTCTCCTAAATGTACACAAATGTTACTAGTACCAGAAATTGATGCAAACGTAAGGAAAATGGCATCAACGCCTTTGCCAAAATAACTGTAGACATCGAGCACCCTCAGATTTTAGTGCTTAAATATAATTATGATAAATGCTTTGAAATCTGTTCTAGCAGCTGAGCTTCATTGAATCTGGTTGCACACAGTCACACGAATTTGTCAGCTGACAGGATGACCAACCCTCGGTAAATGGTTTTGAACGAATCACAACATACATTGTATCTTGTTTCTGTGTCGATTTATAACTAAATCAAGACAGTTATAGAATTATCTAAGTAACTGAGTTCGAAAGTGTTCAACACTTCCGCATCAATCATGTTTACCGGCCTTTTCGTATACATCTTGTTTATTTGTCTCTTATCCTTCATCTTGATTTTAAATGGGTTTGAACTCACAAGACGTTCTTTTGTTTCTTGGTGGTTAGGTTTTTCTTTTAGTTTAAACTGTTGACTGTAATTTGCTTGCTCAATCAGAGAAAATATGTTGGGAACCGCAACAAGCTGCGTTTTAACCATCTGTTTTGTCTTTGCTTCCCGCACCAGGTAAACTGTGCCTTCAGAATGAAGACCTGGCTAAGCAGTGTATTGCAGCATTGGCTCGAGAACTGGAGACTTCAGATGATGCTGCAATAAGAAACAATGTGACAGTAGTCATGTGTGACCTATGTGTCAGGTAGGAATGTGACAGTCAGTAGTAATGCGTGACCTTTGCCCCGGTAGAAATGTGTCAGTTGTCATGTGTAACATGTGTGTCAGGTAGGAATGTGTGACCTGTGTTTCAGTTAGGAATGTGACAGTCAGTAGTAATGTGTGACCTTTGTCTCACGTAGAAATGTGTCAGTTGTAATGTGTAACATGTGTGTCAGGTAGGAATGTGTGACCTGTGTTTCAGTTAGGAATGTGACAGTAGTATTGTGTCACTGTATCATGTGTGTCGGGTAGGAATGTGGTGAAAGTAATGCGCGCCCTTTGTGCCAATTAGAATGCGATGGTTAGTCATGTATGTCCTGTGTAGAAGTTTGGAAATTATTCCATCGACGAGTTTCGAGCTTGGGACGTTAAATTTGCTGAAGCTGAACAATATAGAGCGTTTTCACTCAATCCCAAGAGACATAAAAGACAAATAACAGGGCGGCCACGTTGGTGTACTAAACAAGAGGTGATTAGAATTCTATTATCAAAAGTACACCGACATGGTGGCCATGACGTCACGTGAAAACGTTCTATATGTAATGTCAATCTTTTGAACCAACAGTTTACCTGCCAAAATATTTGTCATAGCAACACCAATTATTTTATAACTGTTTCCATGAAAATTAATGACTATGAAAACTACTTTTGAGCCAATTGATATTAACTACTTACTAACCGAGAGTGAGGTCTGTACGGGAAATATCAAACTGAGGCATTGCTGTATTGACTGAGCGATAGCGAGGTCAATGCGTCAAGGCCGAAGTTTCATATTTTCCGTAATTTTACTATATGGCATTTTTCTAAAAACGACAATAACACCGTGCAAGCGGAAATTCTTTACTTCGCACATCCGTTATGCGCGTGCGTAGGTCAATAACCCGTAATGTCCGTGGATATTACGGTGTCCAGACCACTCAATCAGAACGCACGAAGTATCTGCCATATAATAAGTCTGTTGGTGGGTATTTATCAATTCTAACTTGTGCGAGTATTCTGTATAGACAAAAACACGTCCCACATTTTAACATATAAGGAATTGATATAGTAACTGATTCATAATTGTTGTTAATGCTTTGTTGAAGGTACACGAGTCTTGTTGACCGTTACATCCCGAACATTGCCACAGGATTACGTGACAAGTCCTCTCTTGTTAGGAAGCAAACACTCACACTCCTTACGCATCTGCTGCAGGTTTGTGGTTGGGTTTGTCTGCAGTTGTGACAGTGTAATATTAAGCAACAAAAGTGTCAATGCAGTTGTAAACTCTCTGAACATTTCCCTCCTATGTATGGAAGAGCAGGCGCGCTAGAGGTTAGGTTCAATCATCAGTGACTTTGTTTTGACTTCTCTCCGTTCTGTGCAGCTTGAACTTTAAACACCCTTAAAACAGAGCACTGACAGAGTGAGAGGATTAAGGGCACGTCATTGGCTTCCATTGATACTTCATCTACCTTAACTTAAATAAAATGCTTTCAAACGTAAAATAAGATGGATTTTTTCTTCATTTTTTGTTTGTATATCAGACATCCTTGTGACTCAAGTTTTCTTTTCTGCAGGTTTTTGACATTACTACAGAATCTGTGAAGTAGATAAAATATGTTTTGGTACAAGTCACGGGTTTTAACCATAGGCCTATATTAGTATGGCTGCAATTGAGTCAAATCCGTGCTTAATCTTTGCTGTTTTAGCAATTACCTGAGTACCCTTCTGCACGAACAAACAAAATACTAAACATTTAGTTGTGTCATGTTTTCAGGAGGACTTTGTCAAATGGAAGGGATCATTGTTCTATCATTTTGTGACTGCCCTGGTAGATGAAGATGAGGAAATTAGAAAATTTGGTGAGACTTTCAGTTTGTGGAGTTCTGTACAGTGTTCATTGTTATCCATGTTTTGATCATTCAGTTCACTTCAGGTTGCATTACTTTATTTTACTTGTACTGATGTAAGCTTTGTTTCTTTTAGCGGATTTTTGCTTGGTCCACCTGTTGCTCACACGCCACCCAGGCATGTTCTACCAACACTTTGTAGAATGTGTGTTTCACTTCAACTCCTACGACAAACACAAAGGTACAACACTTTGTAGAATGTGTGTTTTACTTCAACTCCTACGACAAACACAAAGGTACAACACTTTTCAGGAATGTATGTTTCACTTTAACTCCCTCAAAAAACACAAGGGTACAACAGTAAACAGTCCAACTCAATAAAACTGCAAGAGTTTGCATCTAGATATTGACTTCCATCTTTGGAGGTTTTGTATGAATGAGAGTAGTGTTTTCCAATTCAATCTACGCGTTCTGACTTTATTTTGTTCAGTTTATAACAAGTTTCCTCAGTCAGAGCGTGAGAAGAAGCTGTTTTCCCTCCAAGGAAAGGAGAACGCAAAGTAAGTAAATGAACTTCTTATAATACTTATTAGTTAGTTTACGAGGAGCCAATTATTCCACCTTTCATGTCTGAGGAACGCAATAAAGTATTTATCAAACTCCCGTATTGCAAGCGAAATGAAAACTCGTCTTCAAGTTCACAAACGACTGTTTTATTTTCAAGATACTCTGGCAGACCCGGAAAATAAAATCATTTTTCAAGCTCAAAGACAAAACACTCATCCATCAAAAGTATTTACGAGGGAACTTGTTCTTGTGGTGCGAAATATATTGGCGAAACAAAAAGAAATTTTACAGCACGCACGGGCAAGCATGAAGAAAGATTCGGAACCGGCTAGGCACATAAGGAATTCAACAAACGGAGATCACATATTCGAATGGAAAATTCTAGTGGGCAGCCAACAAATGGAGGAACAGAAAAATCCTTGAGACTCTTTAATTGCTGTTCGCAAATCAATTTTAAACAAACAAACAGTGAGCCATCCAATTTTCTTGTTCCCTATGGGAATTACCTAAGAACACAAAACGCGTAGCAAACAGGCGTCCTTTTCATTCCCTGATGATGGTTTTTTACCGAAAACGTTCGGAACAAATATTTTCTAAATATTTTTTAAAACTTTTATTTTAGAATTTCTGGATGTTCCGCAACTATAACTTTTATGCTGCTGAGATTTATAACTATATTTGTAATATGTTTTCATGCCGAATCAATTAATGTAATTTTGTCTGTTTTCTAACGCAGGAAACGTTCAGCCATTTATCAACTTCTGTTGAGCCACATAAAAGACGAAGACCGTTTTCAGCTGATGGGAAAACTTTGTCAAGAGGTAAGGTCAGACCTTGAATGGCGTTTTAGTTATTGTAACCTTGTATAGCGGCCCACAGCCTGGAGATTGAGGACCATGAAAGTAACCTTGGCTGGCCATACGAATATCGTAAATTAACTTTAGGAGAGCAATATCTTATAAGTTGAAGGAATGTGGAGAAGAAAAGCGAAAAACGTTAGTTAATTTGAAACATGTAGTTAGTTAGAGAAACAGACAGACCAGTTGATTAACGGAGAGACAGAAAACAAGAGAAATAAAGAGGCGTCACAGACAGTGCCAGTCAAGCATTGTATTATTGTCCTGTTCGACCTCTCTTTGTTCTGAATTTGATTTTTTAGGGTATACTTGGAAGGAAAAATAATATCAGGATTGTCAATAAGATTTGAAAGTAAATGGCAAAATGCTAAACGTAGTTGGTTAGTCACTCGTGTGAATGCTGAAAATATTGGTCTTATAACATATTGTCTCTATATTTTTCAAGAAAGTAGTCGACCGAAACAACTCAAGCAGCTGGTTAATTTCTCTAATACCGGCTGTTGGAGACAAGCCTGAATGTGCAATACCAGCTCATTACCTGACTGTTTGATATTTAGCAGGGTTCGTACGGGTCATGGAAAACCTGGAAAGTCATGGAATTTACAAATTCGTTTTCCAGGCCTGGAAAGTCATGGAATTTTAATTTAGGTCATGGAAAGTCATGGAAAATGAGAATTACCGAATAAAACATGGGTTAGTTAACTTTAATGAGTGAGAAGAAACGGAAACTCATCAGATTTTACTTACAGAAAGCTAGATTCCATTGATATTAGACGTATAGATAAATACATAACAGTATTTCCTAAAGACTAACTATTTTCTTTCTTGAAATTATTTACTGTGGTGGAAAAATCTCAAATCGAAAATAGTTTTTGATATATTGCCAAGAAACAGATGGTCAAAATTAGGTCATCGGAAACTGCTAAAGGTCATGGAAAAAGTCATGGAAAGTTATGGAATTTCACAAGGTCGAAAGAGTACGAACCCTGTTTAGCCTCTGAGGCTAGCAGACAGTGAGCCACTCTCAACTGAACGACCTTATCTTGTCTCATTTGGATAGCGCTAGATCAGAAGGGCCACCGGGAGGTTACACTTACTACCAAACTCGAACAAACACTCACACTTAGAAAACTTGCAAGTTAAAAGAGACGCTAAACTGAAGAAAAGAATAATCTACATAAAACGAAGATAAGAGTACTGATGAGTATGGAACCAGGGACGCTTACACTCCAGTCCTATGCACTGCCACTACACCAACCACTCAATTCGCTGCTAACCACTGAATTTTTATTGTATATACGTCCCAGTCTCTTTTCTCAAAAAATAACAAAAGAAAATAACCCTGACCCCAGCCTTCGGAATATTTAACGATGGCCGTAAAAATTTGAACCATGAAGAATGGGCACGAGTTTGGGCTCGACCTCTCCTTTTAGCCCTTCTGATCTAGCGCTATCCGTCTCATTTTAGGTTCTAGGAGGTATAACCGATGGGTTGATACCGCTGGATCAGGAAGCCACGGCTGGCATTCTCAAGGACACTTTGGTCATACTGAGCAGTAAGGTGTGCGTTGTATGTTAGTAAACTGTAGTGGTGATTATGAACTAGCATCCTCTGTGAGCAGTTTCTTCAAGTATTTAAAATGCTCAGTGACCAATCATTTACCTTCGGTGACAATACTTGTCCCATCAAAAATCATTACTACCAAACTGCTCAGAATGAATATAAGTGTTGATGTCCTTTTCAAACACTGGAAATACAGATTCAAATTAATATTTACTAGCGAATCAGATATCTTCATTTTTTCCACCATGATGTTCTTGAACTGATATAATAATAAATAATAATAATAATAATGGTTTATTGAAAAATCCACTAGGTGACTCTTACATATGGCAGAGGTAAGGTCGAAGTTTGAACTCTTCTTGTCTGTAATTTGAAATCTACTGACCAAATGAAAGATGCTACATGGTTATGATTCACGTGTCACTTCAAAGGGCTCTTTCCTGGCTTTGCGCATGTTCAAAGGTTTATTGACAAGAAAAACGAGTTTCAAGCTAAAATATGTATAAACAGGCACTGTTAAGATACCAATCTAAGTTTTCAAGAGGCAAATGGTTCGGATGGTCTGTTTTAGGTGGTGGTCAAGTTGGATTGTACCTAATGTTTGTCCCGTTATGGATCGTGTTATCAGTGATGTTCTGGGCCGGAACACAAGATAATATATTGGTTTAAAATGCATGGAACCTTAACAGAAATGATTGATGAAAAGTCTTTTTGATGGATTATACAAGAGGTTCTGGTATAAAATGCTAAGACCCTCCTCTTTTCACACCTCGAAGTTCCAAATCTAAAATTCAATTTTGCAACCACGACAAACTTGGCTTGTGCATGTCCTCTCCTTCCAAAATTTTAATTTTTCCAAGACTATTGTAAGAAATAAATAAGTAGCACGAGGGTGGTAGTTGGATGATGACTGCTAGCAGTGTTTTGTAACTTTAGGTCACATTGACAACTCCAACTTCGATAGTTTGCATTCAGCTAGTCTATTTGATTTTGAATTTTGCGCTGTTAAGCCTGGTTCACACTTGTGAAACAAGAATAAGCACAAGCATAAGAAATTTAAATAACAAAGGAAAAGACAAAGGAATACCAAGAGTGCAGCGAGATGGAACAAGCTCACATCAGCGTTACTTTGTCTTTTCCTTTGTTACTTAAATTTCTTATGCTTGTGCTTATTCTTATTTCACAAGTGTGAACCAGGCTTAAGCAACAAGTGAGAAATCAATGAAGCGGAGAATCGGAGATGTTCATTCCACAAAGGCTGAATGTGTGAAGCCCCCGGGGCCGCTCTTTTTATACCGGAACCTCGTGTTTAAGATGTTTCTTCAAAAATTCTTCGGATAAATATATAAAAAACTTATTTTCTGAAAAAGTTGAAATCCACTGATTCAGGCGTGAAAGAATCCCTTTCAGTTAAGTGAAAATAACCAAAATCAGTTCTGGTTTGTGCCTGTCTTGTCCAATTGAAAGTCAGGCGTTAGCTATTCAACTAAATGTAACCGAGCTGGGTTTGGCTTAGTTTGTTTGAAACTAATCCGGTTGTGGCAGTTAGATGAAACTCGTTTGGAAATGAAGAACTTGTTCGTTTGTTGAAATAAGCATATAAAAGACGAGCACAGCAAAACAAAACATAACTGAACAAGACAAATCCCGGAACAGAACACACTTGTCAGATACGGATGTACACGTCACCTACAAACCACGTGTACGTTTCCAAATATAGCAACAAAAAACTAATCTTCACGATACCGAGTAAATAGCAAGTTGGAAAACCTAAATCACTGTGTATTGAGATATCGAAAACTG
>JAOEHT020186268.1:0-11430 GCA_025448195.2 Parazoanthus atlanticus | reverse complement strand
TTGTGCGTGTATTTGCACAAATAATGACTTCACTCTGCTTTGTCCGCCATCTTAGTTTTTAGTCGTTTTTCCGGGGGGTCTTCGTTTTTCCACGGGGGTCTTCGTTTTTCCACGGGGGTCTTAGGTCTTAGGTCTTTGTTTTTCCGGGTCTTCGTTTTACATACACCCGAACCCTCGATATTTCAAACCTCCCACTACTTTGACCTCAATTCAGTCTCTTTTCAAGTCATTTTCTTACTGGTTTACTCCCAATAACTTGCAACTACCATCCACTATAGCAAGTCTGTCATGGAATGGAAGGGTTTTGTGACATTCCACATCACAAGATCAGCACTGGTGAATCCACTGACATTGGTAGGATATAACAGAAACCTCATTTGCATGACATCTATCACAAAGAGAATCTCTTGTGATAGCTGCTTCTGCCAGAACCACCTCAAAAAGTTTCTGCCTGGCATCTCTCCAGCCGCTTCTATTTTTCCCCAACCTCTTTTTCCAATTCTAACAAAATGGATTTCTCAGTAGCTTCTTTGATTTCAGACAGTCATTTGCCTTCTGTAGTATGCTTTGCAGTTCATCTGAAAAGAAGAAAGATCACTATTGAAAATTACAAAACTGAACTTGTGCTTACTAGTAACTAAAACACAATTACATGTAGAGTAATTAACTAACAAACAGGATTAAATAATCTAAACGTATGGTTTTATTGGATATAATTATCCTAAAAGAGGGTGATTGTACATTATGTTGTTTTCAGACTAGCAGCATTTATCATTACAGCTGTCACTTTTTAGGGAATTACAAATCAAAAGAGCAACATTACAACATAAAAAAAATTTAAGTCATGTGTATACCTGTACATGTACCCTTGGATTTTGTAGGGGGATCTACAAAAGAGTATAATCTGACTGGAGCAAAACATCATCACAAACTGTAAAATGTTCACAGGGGTTCACATGTTCTTTACTTGTAGAAGGCTGCTGAACTTGTTTCACTAGCAAATATATTTATAGCAAAACAACTTAAGGTGAAGTGGACACTGTTAACATCTGGCCCTTACTATTAACTCTGCAATAAGTCAAATAACATTTAGAAATTCATAATATTTGTGCCAGACACAATAAAAAATATAAATTTAGTCCTAATAGCTAGAAAAAAGTATTAAAAGGAAACTAGTTATTCATGATCAAAATAGTTTACACCTTTAACCTATATGTTTTAATTACACCTTGGTGTGATATCTTTCAATTGTTACTACAGATTAATATTGCTTACCATACACAAATCTTAATTTATATGACTAAGACCAGACACACCAATTTTATTTCTTGTTTTATGGATTTTCCAGGTCAATATTGAGGACCAGAGGTGGTAAAAAAATAAATAGAATGGTGTCACAAGATTTTCATTAACACAAGACAAAGTACTACATGTACTTTAAAAGAACTTTGGGAATGATCTGCAAGAGATGCCAATGCAGTATAAAGGTTTGTTCATGTATTAACGTAAAACATTTTCAATAATCAAACCAGAAAGTTCATTTTTTGAATAAAACATGTATGCCATTCTACCTTAATTTTCATTCATTGTGAAACTTTTTGTTTTGTATTTTGCTGACTGCCTATACAGGAAAGTCAAAATTTTGTAACTACTGCCACTTTTTTATATTTTGGGTGGCCAAACATAAAGGGTGGGGGGGGGAGGGATGAAGAAGGAAAGCATGAGAATATTATATCAAAAGGACCAAAACCAGGTTAGTTAAAATTAATAGGGTTATCTTAATAACCTCAAACAAGGTAACTAGCATTACTCAGAGTTCATCTGTTATTATGTAGGATTTATAATTATAGGGTTATGTATAGGTCCCAAGTTTTAGGTGGCCCAATGCTGGTCACCCGTGGGTGTACACTCCAAAGGCTTGAGTTTTTAATAGTGTGGTCTGGTGGCACGGAAAATTTTGAAAACAAGACTCTCTGAAACGTCATTTCCTGCATTTTGAGACTATTTTGAAGAAAATTGAATGACGCTCGATTGCAATGTTCTCAAACCTAATGTCAGCTAATGGCACATCATAGCACTCATTTATGTTCTGAAACTCACTTAAAAATGAAATTTGGCAACACGAAGCAATCAGATTTGACAGATTTGGTGCAAAAATCAGAATCTCAATGTCCGACCCGCCAGATGTGGGTCACTTGGGAGCTATGAAATTGTAATTTTTATGATAATTTTTATTATCAAGGATTCCTTTAATGCAGATATATATAATTATATACACATCCCTGATGTACTAGAAGCAGAAAGGGTGCATTATAATAGCTTCTCAAGTGTCCCAAGAGGCACACTAAAATTGTCTCAGGCTCATAAAAATAAGTTATAAGGAGATAATCAAGACCCCTAAAACTGCTGGAGACAGTCTACAACCAGCTATAAGGGGTCTCGGTGACTGCGCTAATAGAAGGTCTGATCTACATTGTTGTTATTGTTATTATTAATAACTCTATTCTATGGTCTGTGTCTTTTTTCGTTGTAGCTGGCAGTGCAAGTTCTGATTTTGGTGCTGCCACAATTTCTCCTGAAATGTTGAAACTTTCGAGACATCAAACGATTCCTGTTGCACCATCAGCCATGCAAGTTCCAGAAACTACTGCAATGTCCAGTGCTATCACAGCCAATGATTTCAGTGCTGATATTTCATTCAAAACATTACCCCAAAGGTTTAGAAGACAACCCATAACTTTAGAAGAAATTGAATACATAGAGGTAACCTATTTAAAATTAATTTTATTAAATGGATGTGTTGTCATGTTCTTGCGAGTGTGTTTATATCTTATGTTAAAAAAGTTTGGGAACATGTCACATGCCAAAACATTGCAGAAACTTGACCAATCTACCAATAATAAATTGTTGAGAGTTGTCTGAAAACCAATGTAAATTTTTGACAAACCTCCCCCATCCACCCCTCCCCCGACTGCTCAGTCCACCCGACAACTGAACCACCAAACTGTTCAAGTACCAACTAGTCTGCATAGCTCCGCATTCTGATCAATCGACTGACCCATGTTTGTGTTTACCACCTTTATAGTCTGATTTGAGCTGCCATTATGGGTTTAGCAATAGGGTTTCAAAGGAAAGTCTGAACAGTATTTTATAAGAAATTATTGCAATTATTGGAAACATATTCCCTAGTGAAGAAATTGCTCTTCGGAATTTGGCCTAACCCAGGGTTAAAGTTAATATAAACCACCTAAGTTTCAAACAGCCGGGCCCAGGGGTCTAGAGTATTAATGTGTACTTACTGATAAGAAATTAAAAATTTTAGGTTATGGGCACTTTAACCACACAGGCCAGGCATGATTCAAACTTAACTTTAAAATGACAAACAAAGTTCTGTTGTTTGTCATTTTAAAGTTAATTTTGAATCATGCCTAGCCTGTGTGGTTAAAGTGCCCATAACCTAAAAATTCTTAATTTCTTATCTGTAAGTACACATTAATACAAGAACATTCGTGAAAAAATTTGCGATTTGAACAAAACATGATTATTTGTCTATTTTTTCTTTGGTCAACCCGTTCTGCTGATCAATAAGGCTGATGGGCTCACAAGTATTGTCTGTGACATACATTCAGGAACCTGCATTGCCTTGCCCACACAAAACAAGCGAAAACAACTGCTTGAGTTCTTGAACACAAAGAAATAGCCAGAAATCTCAAAACCTCGCACTTGTTTACACACAGCTGAAGTGAAGTGTTCCTTGATATACGTCACATGATGTCATGGCTCCTTTGTCAACAAAGGCAAATGGTGTGCCAAAATGGCAAAAATTTTGAACATTTTCAAAAATTCGTAAAAAAAATTTGTTCAAATTGCAAAATTTTTCACAGACATTCTTGTATTAATGTGTACTTTTCGATATTAAGAAAGTTAAAATTTTTAGGTTATGGGCACTTTAACCCTTTTCAGCCCCAGCCAGTTTATCAACATCTATCTTCTCCTTACAATATCAATACAAAATAAGTCTTGTGTGAATAAAGGAATTGATCACACACTGCAAGCTATCCTATATGAAAAGCAAAATTCTTCTAAAACTGTTTAAAAGGCTAGTATGGATACCATTCAGGAGAATTTAGCAACACATCATTTGTTGTGTTGGAGCTGAAAGGGTTAAACCTGTTTCAATGCCATCACTCCACCACAAACCTACTCCCTTAAAAAATCAGAGTGGATGTTTTTCCATGAAGTGAATCTAATTTTGGTAATGCTTGTATTTCTTGCAGAGAGGAGGGCCTGATTGACGAGTGTCTGTAGAATACAATCAACTTGGACTGAGGGTGGCAGTAACATAACAAAAAGGAGATTATAATTAACTGGTGTGAACAGAACAGATTGGATGCATTTTGCTAGAGATTGGTGATTTCTGCAGGAACAATGAGATAACAACTGAAATGAATACAAAAGTCATATAGTATGGGCAATGTTAAAATCGGAAATAATTACAATTTCTTGCCTTTTTGTAGCAGCATAAGACTGAATACTTGATTATTGTAATGCTGCCTTCTGATATTTCATGTTCTTGTAATTAACTTGAACTATTGACTGCAATGTAGTCCACTGTTTTAAGATTGTGTTGTGATTCAATGAATTGCTACTGCTTTAATGCCAAATTATATTTCTGTACAGTTTTTTTATCAATACTATTATTGTGGACTGCAGATTGAGTTAAACAGTCTGTAATACAGACTGTATACAGTAAGTAGAAGCTTATAGATTCACCCAATAAATTTTACATGAAAAACCTTTGCTAAGGATATTAATTCTAGATATGGAGACAGTGTACATGTAACCACTGTTAACCCTCTCAGCCCCAAACATGCCATGATATATTGCTTAATTCTCCTAAACTGTCTCTATAGTTTCTGTGTAAACAGGTTGGGGGAATTTTTTTCCATCTAAGATAAGTTACTAGGTATGATCAATTACTTTATTCTCATCACCAAACAACTGATTTTGTGTGTATACTGTAAGGAGAATTTTCATACTGATAAACTGGCTGGGGCTGAAAGGGTAAATTACCACAGGAACCATGGATGTGCATAAAACCCCTTCATCCCCAGTTAACTTATCAACTCTCTTGTTGTCCTTATAAATTCAATTCAAAATTAGTGGAATATTGGGTTGTGATTCAGAGTAAACAGCCCTGGCTTCCCTCTTTCCAATATTTTTTTTCCTTTACCAGCGTATTTTTTTGCGTCCCTGTGCAAGATGGTGCATGATCAATCAAACACATGTGTGATTTGATTCAGACATTGTATACCCACTTTCATCTTTGGAACTTGCAGTCCTTAAAGTAATGTTCTCTCTTCCACCCCCCTCCCCCCTTAGTTGATAACTTTCCCCAAGGGATCCCCTCTAAAAACTCCTCAGAATCCTCCTTCATATACTCCAACACACAAGCAATGAGGCATATTTTATATATGATTGTAAATGTATTAAAGGCCTAAAGATTACACAGTGTCAATAACCAGGTCTCTTTCAAATAACACAAGTCTTCAGATTGCAAATAATAAACATGGTCGTTTGGATAATTGCAGTGAACTTGCTATTTCAAGTAGAGGTCCATATGGTGACTTGTAAAGTATATAGTCGTGTATAAGTCGAACCCCATTCTTGAAGCCAAAATTGATACTTTATAATTTTTTCTTTTGTGATGATCCAGTGAGCAACACAAGACTATGACAGCTTGAATTGTTTTTATTTTATTATCTATAATATGCATTTCTGTGTTGACTATAGAAAACTCAGTTCTATTGCTATCAAAGACCTTCATCCCCTTCCCCGGATTTTTGAAGCTTTTGAACAGATGTCATTCGAAACATTTGGCACAAACTGTAGACATGTCAATTACAGTAAATGATTTACCGTACCTGTGTATAGGCTGCACCCCTAACTTTAGACCAGAACTCTTGTAAAAAAAGTGCAGCCCATACATGGGAATTTAGGGTATCCACTGCATCATCATAAACAGAAGATAATGATAATAATAATAAAAAAATTCTTGTGTATTAGTCAAGATTGATTTTTGAATCAATTTTCACATCTTAAAACTAAAAAGTTCAACTTATACACAAGTATATACAGTATTTAAAATTTGCACACAAGCCTATGATTTGAGTTTGTAATACATACATAGTTACATACATACATATTATATATATATTGCACTGATGGAAGTCAGATACAGGCTGCCTGATTTGTAATTAAGTGAGTGGTGAACATGACTTGTGCATTCTCCTGGTATAATGCCTCGTGTCTTCTTTGATAAGTTGATTCATGATTCAGAAAGAAGCCACTGCAATAAAAAAATCTATATTTGGAAAAACTCAGTTTTGTAAAATCATACGGTAATTAATTTCTATTAGAAAACAATTGCATTTGTTGTCCTCATTGTTGAAATTGATGATGCTTGAAGGGGACTTGTGGCCAAAATTGTAATTGGCAGGTCCCAAGTCATTGATTCTGTGTCAACATGTAGTGGTCCTTGCCATGTCGCCATATCTGAATGTGGACTCGTCATTTGGATAGGGCTCGCTGCTCCAGGAATAGCAGATCTACCAATCACAAACTCGAAATGAAGCCGCCATTTCAGTTCAACTGAAATTGAAACAAGACTTGTCATTACATAATTATGTCTTATTAGCCCTTTCACTCCCAGAAGAGCCAAATGTTGAGTTACTTAATAAATTCTCATTACTTTTTTCATATATTTTCTATTAATAAATTGGGATAATATATTTTCATCTGACATAGCTCATGATGGATATTCATATTCTCAACACCAATCAACTTTTTTATATTAATACTATGAGGGGAAGATAGGTGTTGATGGGAGTGACCATGGTGGCAATGGGAGTGAAAGGGTTAGATGGCTGAGAAGCCATATTGGCTGGTCAGCCATCTAAATATGGTGTTTATTATACAATAGCTTGTGTATTTTACGACAAATTTCTTGAAGTGTTTGGAAAACCATCAGAAGTGATTGCAAACCTTAAAAAAATTTTGGATTATTTTCTGAAAATTTCAGACTGAAACCTTTTCAACAAACTTTTAATTTTTTATAGTTAAGGACAGGCCAATTTAATTTTTTTTGGTAGCACGGATCCAGCAGAAAAAATAAAATAAACAACTATTTTTTTCAAAAATCTGAACAACCAATCATAGCTCCACAAAAAAGTGACAAGAAAAGCTGAAGATAGTCGTTAAATAAATTATTTTAATTTATGTTTGCAACGTATACAAAAGGGTTATTCTGATTCCTTGTACCTAACAACTAGATCTTATTGTTTCAATATTATTTCAATCAGAAAGGGATGTGTTAAAATGCCACAGCCAAAGAAATAAAATAGGGACTTTTTTATTTTCGTTTTTTTCCCCAACTGACCGACCCTTCAAATTTTGGAAAAAATCCGTGGTGCCGAAAATTAAATTGGTCTGACCTAACTAGAAAAAGTGTTCAGAAAGCTTTTAACAGTTTTCAATAACTTTTGGAAATCTTCAGAAAATCTTCACTCTAAATGATTCTTTTCTTTCACTGAAACCTATTTTTTTTTTTTTTTTTTTGCATTTCAGCAATATCCAATCAGCGGTTCTCTATTGAATGAAACAAGAAATAAAACTGGTATGGCCTTTAAAATATTATAGCAAATAAAATACTAGAAACACTCATTGTAGTTGTTTGATTCACTCTTGTATGGGACGACCACAAAATGAGCCCTTGGTTGCCCCATGTAAATCCAGAAATTTTCCATTAAATACCAAGTGAACATACAATGCCATGTAATATTTTGAAGGGGGTACAGAAATGGTATGGTTTGTGTGCTTGTGAAAATGTCAAAAACCTTTTCAGCTATTTTAATGTTTTCTGAGTGATAAGTAAATTGACTTACTCATATCTGAGGCAAATCCTGGCGTCACCGTCATTGGGATGGGTAGTGCAAGGTGTGTCTTCTTTGAATGAATGCAGTTCTCCTGTATGCTTCCATGTGACGAGTGTGTGACAGTTGCAGTGCCACCTTTCTTGGGCTGTCGGCATTCCTTTGGTATGTGTTCTTCACACTGTAAAACAACTGTGTACTAGAGGATAGAGAAAAAAGTAATAAGGAGTCTTAAACAGATGTTAACCCTTTTAGCATTAATGTAATAATTTATTCTAACCTACATTACCGCTACAAAATAAGTTGAGGAATCGTAAAACTATCAAAGATGATGTTTTTCTTGCTCTTGTGTAGAAGTTTGCATACTTAATTTAATGTTTTTTGTTTTGCCTTACCTGTGATGGACTAGTGTCCCATCTACAGGGGGACTCAATCATGTAGTCCTAGGCAGTGTTTACATGATACCCGATCGAGTTTCATTCTCGTATGACTTCATCCCAGTTCCATACTGAGCCTCTATATTCATTTACATGATACCTTCTAAAATCTTGTTCAGGTAGCAAGTCATTCCAGAATGAGTTAATCCTGGTAGTTGCACTGGCTTGAATAATCATTCCCAAATGAAATCTGGCTGCATGTTCCACAGATATTGTGTAAACTTAGGGGGTAATTGCTATTACTAGGCATTCCAAATTGATTGGTTGGGCTAATTGGCTGATTCATAATTTCGATCTGCCGACGTTTTTACCGCACTTTCATTCCAGAATGAGAATTTCTCTGTAAACATGGAATGAAATATATGTGTTGTACCTTTCTGAAACCAGTGATAAATACCAGTGAGCCTTAATGGCCACTTGGATTGGGAATTAACTTGGGGACTGATCTAAATTCACCTTACCTTGCAACATGGTACAGCTGCATCACTTAAGTCAAACGAACCAACCACCTCCTCTCCTATCCTGTACGTAGATTTGAAGAGGCAAAACCTGCCGACAGACCCCCTGCTGCTGGTGATATTGTATACATCTGTTGATGAGAATAATTATCAAATACTGTGTGAAGTTTGAGTAGAATTTGGATATTCCTCAAATTTCCATTTCACTTTGTACTGTATCAAAGCCTTTATAGGGGTATTTACTATGCATTCAATTATTATTATTTTACTGACAATAATTGTTAATTTAGAGCCGTTAGTCAATTAAAACTACAGCAAATATGTTTGTGGAGAATAATTCAATACAAAAACAATTCAAACTTCTTTAGATTTAGTTTAATGTTGACTAAAATTCCAAACTTAAAAATCTGACTCAAGATGCAAAAATTTAACAAATAATTTGTGAACAGACTGTAATTGATTGCGCTCGACCATTAAGTACATTTTAATTAATAGCTGCACAAAATATCTGTACCTAGCAGTGCTAATAACCGTCAAAACTCAAAAATTTAATCTACAGTACCTTTAAAGTTATTAATCTTGCCGAATTCACCCAATATTCTATTACTCTATTTCTGTCTTGCTTAATTTGTAAAATAATAAAATTACACCTGGGTTAACCATGTTTCTTATTATATGATGTTCACACTTTTCTTGCATGGAGCAATATTTGAACATAATAGTTAGAACTGTTTTTCCATGACAACTAAATTTACACTTACGTGAATTTCTTCTTGATGTCGCCATTGATAAATAATCCATTGCTATCTCTAAAACTGATAATTTTGATATAGATTCCTCTAAAAATACACTGTTTGGCATTTCCCTTTCATTGATACACTGTTCCATTTCTGCAAGACCTACGATTATAAAGATCCAACATTTCATTAGTTTGGTTGTCATCTTCCAGCCAACAGGTAAAGATTCAATGGTTTGTTCTTCGATGTTTACAAGAAAACAAGAAACTAAGGGTTTGAACAGAATCCCTGGGATGAAAATCCATTCCTAACTTGTGGTTCTGGTAAGTAAACACTATTTAGTATATGGCATCTGGAAGATACTTTGAATGTTCTGATTGGTTCTTGAGTGGTCTGGATCCCCCGTAATATCCACACACATTAAGGGTTATTGTTAATGATTTACGTGTGAACATAACTGGATGTGTGAAGTAAAGAATTTCCACTTGCAAGGAGTTATAATTGTCATTCTTAGAAAAAAATGTCATGATAATAATTATAATATAAAAATATCCTCAAACATTCGGTCTTTAATACGGGAAATATCAAACTTCGGCCTTGAAATTGCTATCAGTCAGTCAGTACAACAAGGCCTCAGTTTGATATTTTCTGTATAGACCTCACTCTTGGTTAATAAGTAGTTAGCACAGATTCAGATTATAACAAAGCCACAGAGTGGTTTGTAACTTACAACGAAAGGGCTCAGTCTTACAACACTGGTAAGAAATTATTCAAAGAATACATAATACTAATTAATAAATTATAATTTATAGTTTATAGAGAACTGTGATCATTGAATTTCTGTACCATGGACCAAGTTAATATCAAATGTTATGAGCACACACCTTTAACTGACAGGACTCTGAGGGGTAGCCTAAGCAGTTTGGTTGATGCCTGCAGTCTTCCAGCACCAACGGTGATCTTGTACGAGTATTTCACAGCATGCCCCCTATATGAGGGTGGGGCCTCAGCTGGAATTGTGTCTGTGTATAAAACTATAAAATAGAAAAAAGCTCAAGGAACTTGAATAAATAGATGTTTTATGCAATTTTACATTTAAATTTATGATGAGAATTATTTTCTATAAGAATATAGACTATTTGAAGGCTTACAGAAACATAGGGCCATATAATATGTAAATCTGATTTGTCTAAATTTGAAATACATAAAAATACAGTGTCACACATCATTCGTGTAGACAGATTGCACCATGAGGAATATGTTTTGACATATTCAAAGAAAAGTTTCAAACCCCAAATAGTTTTCCACAATGGTATTGCTGTGATACATTTTACCACACTTTTCTACTTTGGCATATAACCATTAATAATAACTATTACTTGATATTACATTCTGCTTGGTTAAAGGTGCGGTAAAGTTCTCTAATCATATTGCTCCTGGTTTTTGTTATCATTTTCATTAGTTTCTCTCTTTAATGAAAATACTTACTTCTAACAATGGATTTCTGTCCCATTAAATCTTAATTCAATTAGATTCAGCAGAAAACCCAACCAGTGATTCAAACATTGATTCTCTGCAATGCTGATTACAACCCAGCAATAAATACAACATAAATTTGGCCAAGGTTATTGCCTTGTCAAATTTCATTCGGCTGTTAATTTGGCTTCAAACACCAAATTTCTGTCTAATACAGAGTGATATAAGAACTCTTTTATTAACAGACTTTATTTTAACTATAAGTTAGCTATCAATTAATTACAATATATATATTTTACATAGTGTTTAGATTCTTAGCCATGCATTTTATTGGTATGTATTTTTACCGATATTATTTTAATAAAAGACAAAAAAAAATTGATAATAGAAT
>JAOEHT020186195.1:0-11432 GCA_025448195.2 Parazoanthus atlanticus | reverse complement strand
ATTATTTGATATATCAAGCTAAAATTTTCAGTGAATACTTATTGTGCTATGCACTATCAAAGTCTGGACTCATTTTGTTTCAATCCTGAATTTGGCTTTATGCTATATTATGCTAATGAGGCAAAATGTAAACAATGACGTCATCAGAAATCCGCTTATTGAATGCTTCTTTCAGAAACCGTCAGAAAACTAATCAACATGAGACAGTATCAACATATTTATGTCGAAGAAGCTTCATCCTCAGGTACCCAGGGCGTCGGGAGGGCAAAAGCAAGGACACAGGGAAGGGCGAGGGGAAGCCCACTCTTCCCCTTCCCTCCGAGTTTTTTTTTTTTCGCGTTTTGTTTTCCTCTCTTCGTCTTCCCTTCCCGACTCTCTGGGTTTCCGAGGATGAACAAGCTTAGTATTAATCATGCTTAGGTTTTGGTATGAACGCGGTATTAGATGCATAACGTGGTTCATGTCTGACTTTGTCTATCGTTGATAGTTTTACATTTACGTCATGTGTTCCTTACACGCAATTATTTTGCAATTCTTTAGGTCTTCGACGATGAAAGCGGCCTCTATTTACTTGAGTGGGGACTGGGCAGAACTCCAGAGAGAGCTGACGTCAAAAACCTTTCGTCTGAAAACCCGCTGACCACAAGCCTTCTCATCACAGGAATCCCACTTTCTTTAGGCCGAACGTACTTTCTTATCCTTCAAGCGAGCAATAAAGCTGGGCTCTCCAGCCGCACCGCCTCGAACGGAGTAGTAATCGATCGTACTCCGCCCACTAGCGGAACAGTGTCGGCACATTTCGTATTTCCGAAGAGCTATGACCGAAGTAAGAACTACGTGCCGGGGACGTCATTTGTTGTATCTTGGACGGGAATTAAAGGTTAGTTACGGAGGTTTTTTGGCTGTGCGATAGGAAAACTCTACAAATTGCATAAAGTCTTTGGCAACAGACTGCTAATACAGCCGGACACTGGTTAACCCTTTCACTCCCAGCATGTTTATCAACTTCTATCTTCTCCTTACAGTATCAATATAAAATCAGTTGATTGGTTGTGAGAATAAAGGAACTGACCATCCACTTTAAAATCTTTAAGATTAAGTGTAAAATTCTCCTAACCTTTTTATAGGAAATGTATGGAGATAGGTGATGAGAACTTACAAACACATCATTTGGCACTATTGGGAGTGAAAGGGTTAATAGGATGGATCTGATTTTTTCCTTTCTCTCCTCTGTCTCTTTATAGTTCTCTTGGATTGCTTGTAAATTGTTATGTCAAGCCACACTGTTATTCATTCATTATTTCTCATCTGGAACACTACTTGAATTGAGCAAGCCTGTACCGATCAAAACGAAACACACGATTGGCTAATATATCAATAAGAAAATGACAATAAAAATTAACCCTAATCCTAAAAAACAATAGATGGTACAATGTAATGTGACCCGACCAAAAAATATAACAGCTCTAGAATGGTACTTGCAGATATACTACCTGCGTTACTAAGCGTGTTTGTTCTTCGTTATGCAGACTAAATCTTCCTACGCGGTTGACGCGCTAAATATTTGTTGTTTTGCTACTATATAACAAGATCATTTGCACTTTTGCGCTTTTGGAAGTTAAAATACATTTACTTTTATGGATATGCTTTTGGAGAGAAAACTAACCATCATTTTTTGACATCAGCAATACCGCAAAGATGGCCGTAAGAGAATTCGAAAGGCTGATTTGTTACATCAAACCAAACATTTCAAATACATTTCATCTTCAATATTTCTTAATAAAAACGCTCCTCCTTCCCAAATGAGTACTTGCTGAGAAAGACTAGTCTAGGGTAGACTTGGCGCAGCTGTTAAAATAACATCAACTGCTTTAGCATATTGCCTTTATGCATCTTGGCGTTGAAGGTTTTCATCACACACTGGTATATTAAATTATGTGCCTTTGTTTAAACATGTGGCAAAATCTCCAATACAGATTGCGTTTTCTTTGCATGGTAACAATTTAGATCTCACCTTTGAAAACGGTTTACGTTAAATTGACAGATACGGAGAGTGGCGTTGACGCGTTTAGCTGGGCTGTTGGTACGGACAAGTCTGCCATTATACGAAAGGAAGACAGACTCTACAACCAGATAAATCCAGGCGTCAGCGTTGGGGGCGTCGTGATACACAACCAAACGATCATCGCTAACCAAACATACTACGTCTGCATCCGGGCAACCAACGGTGCCGGTCTTCAAAGTACCTCATGCTCGCAAGGAATGCTGGTTGTTCTTGGCAAGTTCTCATCAGGAGTCGTGAGCGATGGCCCTGTGACGTCATCAAGAGATGCTGATTTCCAGTTGGATGACAAAGCAATCTGGGCGCACTGGGAAGGCTTTGAAGACCCGGTGTTTGGTGTGGCAAGCTACGATTGGTGTATTGGGACAAATCCACCTCTTCCAGCCCAAAACGCGGTCTGCCTGTGGCCTTTCAAGAAAACTGCGTACTTAACGACACACGCTAGTCGGTTTCATAACCTTACTCTCAATCACGGGTCTGTTTATTACGTCACTGTACGTGCAGCCAATAGCAGAGGAGAAACAATTGAGTCAACTTCGGATGGTGTCGTAGTAGATCGAACACCGCCGACTCTGACGTCGATTCTAATTTCTCCTACAAACGGTAAAGATATTTTGTATCTTTCATCTCAAGCTGCACCTGTAGTGACATGGTCAGCGGATGAGCCCGAAAGTAGAATCCTTAACTTTCTCATAGCAGTTGGCAGTTTCCCGTTCCAGGAAGACATCATATCTTCCTATCGTATTAGTGGACTCAACCGTTCGCTTGATTTAGATCTTGTTAATTTAACACTGGCTGAAGGAATGAGCTTTTTTGTGACCGTGACAGCAGTGAACATGTTGGGACTGGAGACGAGTATGACGTCACAACAGGTAATAGTTGATTGGTCGCCGCCAGTTAGCGGTCAAGTAGCAGATGGTAACAGAACCCAGAATTCCATTGACGAACTCATGGACGTTGACTATCAGTCAAATGGTGAGGTCCTAAGTGCGCACTGGCGCGGATTCGTTGACCCTGAGAGTGATATTGTCGAATATCATTGGTGTATTGGTACTAAACAAGGTGAGTTAATTGCGTGTAAGTTTACTATGAGCTTCAGAAGTAGTTTTTAAAGTTTGATGTCGTTGGTTGTTTTAGTTCATACATAACTGGAGAGTGTCTTAGATATTATATGGCTAAGTACAGTGTTCTCAGTAGGGTTTCATGAAGAGCAGGGGATAAGTGCCATTAAATAGTCCAGTTTCGTCTTCCCAGTTACCGCTGATTGCAATGACCATAGACCCATTTCTACAGCGTTAGCCTCGGCTTGGCGTTCAATATACATAAATACCAGCGAGAACGATTAGAAATCCGAGGCTCCAACAATACACAGAGTTGTAAATAGCTCATATCTACATTGGTGTTTATGAATATTTAACATCAAGTCGAGGCTAACGCTGTGAAAACGAGTCTGTAATCATTGTGATCAGCGGCAACTACGAATACGAAACTGGACTATCGATTTCGGTGGCACACAGATAATTTACGAAGTCTTATTTTATTCCTAGCTCTGGAACAGCTATTTTCATCTAGCAGTAACCTTTCTTACTCAACCTGGCTTACAACTTGAGAAATTTACAGAAGTGAAGAGAAACAAGATCGTTGACAGGTTTGTCTAATAGGTTTTATGACTTTGTTTGGGCTTGCAAGATCAGCTAGCTACAGTGTATATCTCGAAAACTGACAGATTTTTGTTGGTGCGATATGGTGTTGCAGTATTTGTAGTTGTATAGGTTAAAGTAACCCTGGCCACATTTGAATTACCCTTCATTTACTTGATGTTAAGGCTTGGTTCCAGAAAATGCAGCAAATGTATTAAAGCTTAAGTTTTTGTTCGCTGAATTTAAAAATTGGCTATTATGCTTGTTTTGTTTCCCTGCAATAATTATCAGAACACATAAATTAACATTGTTCTTCTCCAGTTCTTGTTATTCGCCGTATTGTAGTGTGTCTATATAACTCGTATTTAACGCTCTCAGCCCCAAACGCGCCATATGACGTAGTGCTGAATTCTCCGAAACTGTCTCTATAGTTTCCTTGTAAACAGGTTGGGAGAGTTTTGTATTTCATTTTAGATAAATTGCTGTGTATGATCAAATGCTTTATTCTCATTACCAGACAACGTATTTTGTTTGGATAATGTAAGGATAATTTACATACTGATAAACTGGCTGGGGCTGAAAGGGTTAACATTCGTGCATGTAAGGGATATAAGGTACGTAATCATCATCTTAATTCCAGATATGGTGACATGAGACAAGTAATGGGCTTCGAAATCAGCAGCATGTGGCAAAACCTTGGTAAGATTTTAATGATAATGATGATATATTATTGACCGAGTGTGAGGTCTTAACAGGAAATATTAAACTGGGACCGAGCGATAGGGAAAGCTGAAGTTTGATATTCAGTGTTTCAAACGTTTTCAATGTTTCAAATTTATTTGCCATAATTAAATTACAACAAATAAATAGATAAATATATAAGATCGAAGGTTTGAAGTTAACAAGTTTGTTATATTATATGGCCATGTTTTAACAACAACTATACGTCTTCAGAAAATGTTTAGAAACTTCGGAAATCTTCGGAAAACCTCGGAAAACTTCGGAAAGCAGCAAAACAGTCTTGGAATATTCTTTCACGATCTTTCGGAACTTTTGAAAAATCTTCGAAAATCTTTGGGACTTTTTGGAAAACTTCGAAAAATGTCCAAAACGATTTTGGAAATACTTTTCACTTGCTTCGAAAATTTTCGGAAAATCTTCGGAAACGTTCAGAAATTTTCAAATGTGATGGAAATCTTCGGAAACGTTTGTAAGGGCTCAAGAATATTTTATCAAAATAGCAAATGATTTTTAAATTTACTTCAGGTTGCTTTTTGTAGTTGGTCACTAACAATAACTCATAGTGCCCGTTGGCATTACGGGGGAACCAAACCTATCAAGAACAAATCAGAACCCGCGAAGGAGCTTTGCCTTATAATAATAATATTTAGAAATGTTATATATTTCTCAAATCATCATTTACAACGGCTGCGCGCTGACAAACGTGACAGCAAGGTATCATTTGTTTTCTAAAGATTCTCGATGTTCTCAGAGACGGATTCGAGGCAGATTTGGAGTCATAAAGGGTCGTCAACTGTCTGGTTATTTAAGTACCATTTTCAGTTTGTTGTTGATCAGCTCTTTCTTGCTCACTTGATGAAAGTTTTCTGCCTTTATATTTTTGGAAAACAAAATTCTGCATTTTTTTGTGGTTTGGTAGACATTAAAGCGGGTACTCTCCTCCGTGTCAATACCTAACGATAGATATTCACTTTTACTGCTAATAATTATCTAACAATAATCACTGAACTCGGTTATCACAAAATGTTGTGATTTCGTCGGTGAATCGCAAATAAATTGTTTGTCTCTGCCTTCGGCATCGGCAAATAATCAACTGCTCAACCTCGCCAAAATAATTGTTATTTTGGGGAATCTTACCTTGTCTTAAAGGGGCTTTTTCCCAGCGTAATTGTGCAGTCTCTCATCAAAATACACAAATAACTTCTGCTACAAGTAATTCAAGAACAGTTCTGCCATAAATGTCGCAAAAATGGTACGGATGGCCTAATACGGTACGGATGGCCTAATATGGTACGGATGGCCTAATATGGTACGCATGGCCTAATATGGTACGGATGGCCTAATACGGTACGGATGGTTTAATTTCGAGGTCGATTGAGACAGATTATAGTTATGAGTGCGAAGTGAATTTTGTGTTCTCCTGTCGGATAAATTATTAAATAATGTAATGTAGTACCAAAATGCGTTGATCCCAAACTCTGTTTGTTAAAACGGATTCTTTGTCTTGTTAATCGCTTTGATCGTTGTACTGAGTAAAAATGAAAGGAACTAGTTTTGGGAAGCAGCACTATTGGTTACCCCTCCCTTAGGTTAGGGTTAGAAGCAAGGTTGGGGTTAGGTTTAGGTTTAGGTACAGATTAACCATTTAACTGCCTCTTTAACGGTAATACATGTTTAGATTTTATCACTTAATATGTAGTTTGACATTTTTAAAGAAAGTTTTACTTCGCATTTTAGGAACCTTTCTAAATAATGTCTTTGTTCTAATGTAGTTGTGTCAGAGCTCTATTTTCTCTTAGATATTAGGACGATTTCGTATAACCCGCTCTAAAATGCTAATGAGTTCCACTTATATGCTAACGAGGTGTCTGCAAGAAAACAACAGACTTCGTACCCCTGACTGTTGTGTGTGAGTAATTCACTCGTAACGATTGTTTTGAAAAGCGAAACAAACCCTCTTTTTCTGAGGGACTTTCTGAGTGTAGCCTAAAAAAACCATTGTACGTCGTAGAGTAAGCCACATAGAAAATTTAGTGGTCTTGAAAATGTTTTCTATCGCGTGGCTGGATATTAACCGACGATTCGAGCATTAGTGCTTCATCAGAGCAAAATGACTTACAATCCAGTTGAAATATTCGAAGAAACGTCCGCCGTTTAATCGCCAAACTGTTATACATGCAGCTGCACCACTAAGCTTCATGTACTTGTATCAACTTTTCAAATGCGATTCTTGGTAAAAGGCTGGATGTGTTTAAAGATTGTCAGTGAACACAGTTTTGTAGGATAAGATTTCTTGAAATTGAAATGACAAATAATTAAAAGTTTTGTGGCTCTTACGCGTGACTTACTCGCAGGAGTCTATTTTATATTTGTCTGTAATATGAATGTTAATAAAATGTCAAAAAAAATGTCAAATGTTTTCTTGCGGATGCGTCATTAGCATATACGTAGAACACTGGCATTTTAGAAATGGGTTATACGAAATCGTTTTATTGAGTAAGTTCACAACCACAGGCGAAACATATTACATTCAATGAAACTTCTATTCCTCTCCAGGTGAAAACAAGAAATGCTTCATCCCAAGTTTAATTGGTCCCTTTTTGAAAATGACTCTGGTCCCTGAAACAGGTTAGTGTTAAGTTCTGGACGTTGCTTGTTTAGAGAAATCAAATAAGATTCTACCAATACACGTAACTGTTCATAGACGTAAAGTTTATTAACCTTCCCATCTGAAGCCCCGCTCAAAAAGGTGGTACACTTCCCAGCCTAGTTTTTGTTTACAAAATGTTGTCAGTGCTGACAGTACTTTAAAACTGATACCAGACATCTTAATTAGCTTACCGTACGGTGCTACAAATTTGTTCATTCACTGATATAAAAGACGAGAGGGAAGGGGGGTAATTCGAGGAATTGAGGAAGTAGGGAAAGTATATTTTAAAATGGCCATGCTACAATCCTTTGTTTATGCTGCAGTGCACTGGACATGAAACTGAAAGGATTCGTCTATTTTTGTTTCGACTAATGCTGTCACTGCTTGTTCTGTGCAGACACAGTGCAGCAATGATAGTTTATCATCTGATGAGTTGTATAATTATCTGTACGATTATCTGTACGTAATAGGACTATATTTGTGTTGTTGTAGAGCTAAAAATTTATTTCTTGATCAATCTTTTGTACAGAACTTAGAAGAGCCACAATACCAATTTTCTTTGATATGATGGAAAGTGAACTCCGAAGTAAAGGATTTATTCAACAGGCAAGTTCTTTGGGGTTTCCCTTGCATTTATTTTTTTTCTCAGTCCTTCCTTTGTAGTTTCTTTTCTGTTGAATCCCTTAAATCTAAGTTAAAAACACATATGTTTAGTTTATACTTAATAATTTTTACATGAATTCAATTTATATTGTAAAAAGCATTAAGAAGTTTTTAAATGCGTTGATTAAGAAATAAAGTATCGTTTTTATTACTATTATTATTATTATTATTAGTTACTCTTGTGTAAGGCCCGGGTTAAACGTCGTAGTCACGTGAGCCGAACTCAATTTAACGAGTCAGTAGTCGACTAGTCGATCCAAATGCAGTCATTTGAATTCAATTTATAAAATATGGAAATTATTGAATACTTCACGAAAGTGATATACATTACACATTTACACTTTCACTGTAGGTTGAAAATGAGATGGTGAAGAAATTGGATGCGATTATCAGTTCTCAGAAGGGAGACGAAGAGTACAAAGATCTCTTCCACCAGATGTAGGTATCTTAGCCAATTTTAGATTTTTTTAAATAAATTCTACAATTTGTATTTGGAATACAACTTGGGCTTATAAAATAATTGTCGGCGGCGCAGTGGTCGAGTGGTTAGCGTGTCTGACTCGTAACCAGAAGGTCGTGAGTTCGAACCCCGGCCTGACCACTGTGTTGTGTCCTTGAGCAAGGCACTTTACTCGACTTGCTCTAGTCAACTCAGCTGTATAAGTGAGTACCAGCTTCCGCTGGGGGCTAACCTGCGATGGATTAGTGTCCTGTCGAGGGGGAATCACAGACTCTCATCCGCTTATCACTACGGAAACCGGAGATAAGCGCTGGCCCTACGAGCAACCTGGCTCAGGAATGATATTTGAGTCAATATCGGGATTGTATTAAAACCCTTTTCATCAGACCTCATCTAATACGTTTCATTGTTAAAATAAATATAACATCCAGAAATATTCCCACGCACCCCGTACTAGGATATGATACGTCATCTTATAGTGTGATTAAGTTGGCTATTTAGTAACAAGGAGCAAGCTATGTTTGCTAACATATAACACGATCACTGCAATAAGATGTTTTCAAAAAGCTTACCATTTTCTACAAAGCTGTATCATAATCGCATTTTGTGTCATTTAAAGATATCTTTAAGACTATTTAACAAATACTCGGATAAAAGATTATGTTGGAAACATATTTTTGTGCATTATAAACCCGAAATTTTTTGGGCATCACGTATTACAATCGACCTATATTAATCTTTTGATTTTTCGTTTTCTGTATTTTTACATAAAACATGCGGTTGTGTTCAGTTGAACAGCACAGACCACGTAAAAGTTAATATAATAAAAATTCGTTGGTGTGGTTTAAAGGTTCCCCCGCTATTTAGGTATAGGACGCCTTCTTCCACCAATGACACAATTCAGTGGTTTCATTTCTTTGTCTAAAGAAGACCACAGGACTTGTTAGATATTCAGTAGCATAGTAAAAGTTTGATAAACAACAACGATAACGATAACGACAGCGACAACGATAACGACAAAGACAACAGCAACGGCAACGGCAACATAAACGATAACAATAACGACCACGACAGCGACAGCGAAAACGAAAACGACGACGACAACAACAACAACAACAACAAAAAGACACCAGCAACGGCTACGGCAACGGCGACAACAACGACGATAATGACAACCACGAGAACAACAATGACAGCAACAACAACAGTGACAACGGCAACGGCAATGAGAATGGCAACGGCAACAGCAAGGACAGCAACAACAACACCCAAAACGGCACCTAAAATATTTCCTTAGTATATATTTTTTCTTCCTTTTCCTGATGAATTCATAAAATTATAAGAATAATGGGCACTCGACTATATTTGCTTCTATAACTATATCAGGTGACCAACCACTACATCTTGTGAATTTCTACGTTTTCAGTTGTATATGTACCTGAAAAGTGTTGCAAATATAATAAGTTGTTTTACACTATAACTATAACAACAACAACAACGTGAATGTGTACATGAACAAAAATGAAAAAGACAATGACATTTATGCCAACGACAATAACAACGAGCAAGGAAAACGAAAACAAAAATGGCAATAACAATGACAACCAAACTAGAAATGATAACAACGCTCTACCTGAGTGTAACATTTTCATAAGTTAATGAGCCAATGAGTCATGAGTCACGAGTCAACGAGTCAAGGGTCATGAATCATGGGTTATGAGTCATGCGTCAGGATAGTTTTGGAGCACGTGCAAAAGAGGCTAGAGGCCGGTGAGCAGGGCAGGGGAGCAAGCACTGTAGCAAGAAGCAAGAGTTCCTTCATGGATTTGTAAGTAGTTTGCTGATTATTTTTAGTTTAAACATTTTACCTCATTTCATTCGTTACTTGAGAGTTGCGCCGGTTATTTATTATTTCCTGTAGTGAGCATTCAAAGATCTGATCCCATCCAATGTAATACTGAGTGTTCCGTGAGATTCGGGAAGTTTAAAATTTTGTCTTCAATATGAAGCCATTTCAGTCCATAAACAAAAAACGTTGTTTCAGCCATTATTTTTAAAATCAGTAAGACAGTCGCTGTAGCAAAATCGACTACTTCTGCTGATGTAGCCAGATCCGCCATAAACCACAGCTTTACAAAAACGAAGTAGCAAAATTATTTTCAGCTATATACAGTTATCCTTAATGGCAGTGAGTATAAAATAGTAAAAGAGACGCGACATTACCCTTCAAAAATGGCTTTGCAACCTCATATTGGATAAAAATTTCTGATGAAAAGTTGCCGTATTAATTAATTTCCAAAGCAGTTGGTCACGAAAATAATCCGTTGTCATGGAATAATGCAAAATATTTTCGTGCAGTTTTGAAAAAAGCCGTCAGAATGTCCCAAGGAGTTGGAGGACTGTTTCCGTATGTTTCGCAATACTTTCAGTTTAATATTTTTGCGTTCATAACTGAATCATACGGATGATCAATTGCTGTTTTAGTATTCATTTTTGAAAAACGATTTGTTGTCTTCTGTACAATAGGCAAGGTCAAGGTTTCCTTAAATGTAACTCGAGAAACAAACGGCTATCAACACTGTTGGCAATAGCATGATAAGTTAATGAGCAAAAGTACCAAATTAGCTTTTTATCATGCAAAGAGGTGAGAATATTGCAAAGTAATATAAAACTCAATATTTTTGAAGACTTTTGTGTGGCGATATGCAAATACTGCACCCGTGTGCAATACAATAAGATAGCAAGCTAGAATTCTTTATTTTCATTCTCGTACCTAGAGCCCACGCGGCCTACGGCCAAACTAAGGGCTCTGGCCGCATCGGGCGAATTTTTTTTACGCCCACTTCAAGATGGCGGCCAGTTGTTCGTGAGAGAATGGTGACTAATAAATATAGAAGAGTAGTACTGGGCTTTACTTCCGGTGAATTTTTGAATTTCCTCCAAACTTTTACTTAATACATATTCTCTGTTACTGGCTTGTAATAGCTGAAACGAACGTACGAGTTTTTGATTGAAAACCGGCAATGAAACGGATTTGTCTAAACAGGCAAGACGAGTGCTCGGTCAGAAATGATGAAAACAGCTAGATCGAAAATGTAGCAATTGTGCGAAGCTCAACATCACTACGTCTGTTGTTTTAGACGTCCGCGCTACTGAACTTTACAGAATCTTATTCTTTGAAATCAGTCTCCACCATCTTGAAGTGGGCGTAAATTA
>JAOEHT020186120.1:0-11433 GCA_025448195.2 Parazoanthus atlanticus | reverse complement strand
AGGAGGCTGAGAATCTAAACACTGTCACATTAGACAGGGAGTATAGAGTAGCGAAATAAATATTAGAGCTTTTTCTGGGTCAGATATATTTATCAACATTCATTACTAGTATAGACTAATGTGTGAACTCAAATCATTCCCCCAAGCAAACCCCCAGGCATTTGACATTTTTTAAATAAATTTGGTCAAATTCCAGCCCTGGAATCATTTATTTTGGTCAAATGCCCTGGTATCAGTGGTTACCTTAGTTGTCAAATGCCCGCCCAGCGCCTTCCAACACTGCCTGAACAAATAAAAAATTGTAATTAATATGTACATTTTGATTAGCCCATGTAAAGGCTAAATAACAGCTCTCTCTGATTAATTAATTTCTCTCATCCTTGCGCAGATTCTTAGAAATGGAAAAAGTGAGTGTCCCTCACTCCCTCTAGTGTCAGTGAGTGTCTCCCTCTAGTGAACCCCACCCCCACCCCCCAAGGTCATAGAATGTAAAACTGTACTAAGCACCCAGGACACTTGTTCAAGTAAATGCAGTATGTGTTATTGAGTACCATATTATGTTGTCATCTTGCAACAGGTTTGGAAAATGGGAAGTGAGTGACACCTGGACAGCCAAGAGGGGGCCAGATCCAATGTTTGAGTACAAGGCCTTCCGTTCAAATGTTTTGGACAACTTGATTGCATCAGTGTTTAACAAGCCTGTTTGTGAAGTTCTCCATGACCAAAGGTTTTTCAATGGCATTGGAAATTATCTGAGGGCAGAAATTATTTATAGGTAAGTAAAAATGTGTTTTTGTCATAGACAAGTTGCTTGTGTGAGGTGAACAGTACTGTATAATTAAATATTCAGCTTGGTTTTAAAGAAATCTTGGAGACAATGGAGGTGAAATCTTGGTTGGTACCCCCCTCCTTATCACACCAGGCAAATTTAGTTCGGTACCGAGACCCCACCCCCTTCCCCTACAAATTTCCAATTTCCTCTGTGGTGAGTGTATGATTATTTTCTGAGATTAGACAGTCTTTGTCTGGGTAACAATCACAAGTTCTTCAACAAAAATTCAGCCTCCAAACAGTGTGTAAATTAGCATCATGAACATTATCAAATAAGAATATGATGATCATAATTCCTCTCATTGCACTAATAGTATTTCAGTAGATAGCATATAATTGCCATGTCATGATTTATTAATAGCACTATTTTAAATTTTGAACAATGACACAGTTGAGGCTTTGTGCAAGAAAGTTAGAAAGTTATAATTGTCTAAACATATTTTGGAAATGAGTTATTGGCTAAAACCAATTATACCACATTTTCCAATTTTGTACTCCATTATCCTGGCCTTAGATCTTCCACTCTCGATCTCATTCTTCTTCCATCCCTTTCACCCCTTGGTTCTCTCACTCTCACTCTTCTTCCATCCCTTTCACCCCTTAGTTCTCCCACTCTCACCCTTCTTCCATTCCTTTCACCCCTTAGTTCTCCCACTCTCACCCTTCTTCCATTCCTTTCATCCCTTAGTTCTCCCACTCTCACCCTTCTTCCATCCCTTTCACCCCTTAGTTCTCCCACTGTCACTCTTCTTCCATCCCTTTCACCCCTTAGTTCCCCCACTCTCACCCTTCTTCCATTCCTTTCACCCCTTAGTTCTCCCACTCTCACCCTTCTTCCATCCCTTTCACCCCTTAGTTCTCCCACTCTCACCCTTCTTCCATCCCTTTCACCCCTTAGTTCTCCCACTCTCACCTTTCTTCCATTCCTTTCACCCCTTAGTTCTCTGATCCCACTCTGACTCACCTTTCTTCCATCCCTTTTGCCCCTTACTACTCCCACTCTCACCATTCTTCCATCCCTAAGTTCCCCAGCCCTCACCCTTCTTCCATTCCTTTCACTTGCTCCCACTCTCACCCTTCTTCCATCCTTTTCACAACTAAGTTCTGCCACTCTTATTATTCTTCGATCCTTTTAAACCATTAGATCTCCCACTCTCACCCTTCTTCATCCCTTTCACCCCATTTCTTCCCATTTTCACCCTTCTTCCATCTCTTTCACTCTCACCCTTCTTCCATCCCCTCATCCCTAAGTTCTCTCATCTCACCTTTCTTCCATCCCTTTTATCCCTAAGTTCTCCCACCTCACCCTTCTTCCATCTCTTTCACTCTCACCCTTCTTCCATCCCTTCATCCCTAAGTTCTCCCACTCTCACCTTTCTTCCATTCCTTTCATCTCTAAGTTCTCCCACTCTCACCTTTCTTCCATCCCTTTCATCCCTAAGTTCTCCATCTCTCACCTTTCTTCCATCCCTTTCACCCCTTAGTTCTCCCACTCTCACCCTTCTTCCATCCCTTCATCCCTAAGTTCTCCCACTCTCACCTTTCTTCCATCCCTTTCATCCCTAAGTTCTCCCACTCTCACCTTTCTTCCATCCCTCTCCCACTCTCACCCTTCTCCCATCCCTTTCATCCCTAAGTTCTTCCACTCTCACCTTTCTTCCATCCCTTTCACTCTTTAGTTTTCCCACTCTCACCTTTCTGCCTCGCTTTCACCCCTTAGTTCTCCCACTCTCAGCCTTCTTCCATCCCTTTCACTCCTTAGTTTTCACACTCTCACCTTTCTTCCATCCCTTTCATCACTAAGTTCTCACACTTTCACCCTTCTTCTATCCCTTTCACCCCTTAGTTCTCCCACTCCCACAATTAATTTGTATTTCATGTTTCCCAAAATGAAGAGCTGGAATACCTCCCTTCACCTGTGCAAGGAGCATTTTGGAGAAACTCCAAATAAAGCAAGAACAAGACCACGAGGTAATTAAAAGGGTAACAATCTGTTGGGAATTAATTTGCACTTGTAAAAGATCTGAGCATTCACTGTTTCAGGTGATTAATAGTAAAATAAGCCTTTGAAGAGGAACTCTCGTGAAATGGATGGGGATGCTTATCTGAAAATTCAAATTGAACCCTTAAAAGGTACTATTCAGATACACACATGTATGCTGAGGATTACACATGTAAAAAATTATAATCAATAAAACCAGGCAGTAAAGCGATTTGCAATTTTATTAAATTATAGCAGGTAGTTCTGATCCTGTTATTTAGATGTTGTTTAACTGACATATTTCATCATTATATTAAATGGTACAGTATTGACTAAAGTGGTACTAAAACCATAATTTTAACACATAAAAGGTTTATTTCATATAGGAGTCCCCCAAGGTAAATGAGTATGATGTGAGAGCCATCATCACTGCCATCATCATTGTCATCAACATCATCATCATCGCCTTTCTATTGGGCCATGGTGGGGCGATTTGGGCCATCTCATTGACCATGATTTTGGAGACATAACCTCTAACCCATATGCCTCTCCTACCTTAATCTCCTCCTCTATGTCTCTGTACACGTGTTTCTTGGTTTGCATGTTAAAGCCCGCTTTGTGATGTATGCTTCAGCCTTTGTCAGAGTATTTATCCTTTCCGGAGCCATTTTCTTCTGCTAAAGGGGTGCTTCTCTAGTACCCCATAAAGTTGAGGGTCTTCATTCTAGATTTTTTAGGGCTACCCTATTCTGAAATTTCTGCTTAAACTTTTGTTAATGAAATGAATGAAGTAATGTGATTAGAGTATAATATTGAAGAATGTAGCATCACTTCCAGTTATCCTTTTACTCCCACCAAATTTATCAACAGCTATCTTCTTCTTACAGTATCAGTATGGATTGGAACAAAATAATTGGTTGTAAAAAGGAATTGATCATCCAGCCCAAGCTCTTTAAGATGAAATGCAAAATTCTTCCTACCTGTTAACAGGAATGTGTGGTGATAACTAGTGAGAATTTAGGAAGTTGTCATGTAACATTTTTGGGAGCGAAGTATTTAATACGGTAGTTTGGGTAAGGGAAGATGAAAAGAAAAAAAATGGACTGAAAGAGGGAATTATGGATCTCCTAGCCCTGTACCTCTCCAAAAGCGCTCTAATTGAACCAAATGTTTATAAACAGGCCTGCAGTGCAACCCAGCCACCAAAACAACCGGATTTGCTGGAGCTATGTCACCTTGTGCCAAAGGAAGTTATCAGTTTAAGTATGTACTAGCATTAAAGGGGTCCTCTGCCGTTCTAACAAGTTGTACCCAAAATGCTCTTTGAACACAACTTAATGAAACAGACGAGGAACCCTTAAGAAGGTTTATTTAACTACCCTTATCCAATTGATAAAATACGACAACTAGATGGAGGACCAGAGTCTACCTGTTTTCTCCTAAAATCTGACCAAACTACTAAATAAAACTGGTTTGGGGTTCGTGACCATGATTCAAAACGATTTTGTTACCACACTGGCGGCCGAAGCTACCATTAGTGTATTTGGTTGTTTTGTCAATGTCGAGACTTTAAGTAAATGTTTGGAAATTTGAATAATTTGGGTGTTTGGTTACATATCGCGACCCCTAACGCATCGTCAACACAAGAAATGACAACTACACAAGAATCTTGAGGTAAATTGCGAACTTTACTATTTTTCATAATGTTATAGGGGAAATTTCAAATTTCCAATAAATTTGCTTGAAATCGCGATGTAGAACCAAACACCCAATTAAACTAGTGATAGGCGTGATAACCTGGGCCACCTGTAGTTCCGAGAGCCCGCATTTAATCAGTCAGCGGAGCTCTGGGAGCTTCCACGTGTACATTTGAATTGTACAGAAGACAACAAATCGTTTCTCAAGAGATAAATATTAAAACAGCAACTGATCATCAGTGGGATTACTAAAGTGTGTGCAATTCTACAATTGGTTTCGGCTCCATAACATTTTAGTCGGAGCCACCCTCTAAGTGAGCAGAGTGACTGAATAACAACTAAAAAATAAATACTAACAGTTATAGACGCCAACAAAACACGTAAGACACAAACGGAAAGTGAGCAAGTCATCTTAAAAGATTTTCTGTGGACGCTCCCAACGTTGCGTGCCAGGCAAAATCCTAAATACAAAAGAGTCTAGTCCAAGACTAATGGAAAGTTTATTCATAGAACTTGCTGTTTATATACAGTTTAACAAAGGCATACGTATCTGTATTTTAGCGAGATTATATCATGTCATTGTACATAGCTCCATATCTCTTTAGGCGCACACACCGATAGTGACAGGAAGTTACAATGACTACATGATTTACAGATAAAGAACAATCTAGAAATTATAACAAAGAATTGCTGTAATACAGTACCCGTCACCAGAGCCTTTCATTTCCGAATCTTAGCTCTGGTAACAAGACTGGGTTCAAACTAATACGTTTTGGTAATTTTGTTCAATATATTTGTTTTAGCTGGATCAGGTTATGATCCTTCTGGTAACTATAGCGACTACACAACATTCTGTGAGTGGCTACGGTGCTACTGCAATCCTGAGATGAACAATCTGGTTGACCATGATGGTCGCACCATGTGGTTTAAGGTAAAACTGCTCCATTTTAAGATAGTTATTAGTTTTCATTTTCCGATGTAGCAGTTAAATGACCTGTAGAATCAATTATAACTGTCTTGTGGTCATCAAAATACGAAGTTAATGAAGGTGAAATATGACTAATGATCCTGCATTTTCTTTAATGAAGTGGCTCAGGTCTAATGATGGTGTATTCGGTCTAATACGATCAACTTGAGTATGAATTGAGTGTTAAAACCTGAAGAGAAAATTAGAGTACAATTGTCTGCATAGATTACACTTAATTGTCCACACAGAGTACACTTGTCTGTATACAGAATAAACTTGTCTGCGTATAAGTTTCATTTGTTTGCATAAAAAACAATTGTCCGCATAGCTAGAGTTAAACTTGTCCGCATAGATTACACTTGTCTTCATGGAGTACACTTATCCACGTAGAATACACAGTTTGTCTACAGAGAGTACACTTGTCCGCATAGAGTGCACTTTTTTTGCATAGAATACACTTGTCCACCCACATAAAGTAAAATTGTCCGCAGAGAGTACATTTGTCTCCGTATAGAGTGCTTCTGTCAGTTTAGAGTACACTAAAGTGTGTGTATTAACTGATATGTTTTCCTTATCATATCATGTTCACAGGGAGACCCAGGTGAAAAGGTACCTAAAAGTGAGTGAAAAGGCCAATTTAGTCGAAATGATTGTCGTGCGTGCTTGACGTTCATGACCGACAATCTTTGAAGGCTTAAAAATTCATTTTTTGAGTTTGTGGTAGGAATTTGATCTATGTTTTGAAATCCCTCGTCAGGTTCTATTCCATGTGCGTGTCAGTGGCCTGTTAAAGACATTTACACGATGCAATTTTTGTCACGTGCTTGTCAAAATCTACCTAAGTACAATAAACTTTTGGGAAAACGTGTTGCTTTACCAACCGATTGAAGTGGGAATATGGCAATGATCTAATGCAAGTCTATTTTAGACACTCTTTCATTGTGCACCAGTCTATACGTGATACTAACATGCTCAAATTAGTTAGTAAAATGATTCGGTGAATGATTACAAGAATGTAAGTATGAATTCCACTCTAAGTTACAACTTTTTCTTAAGTGTTGTAAACATTTTCTTACAGTCCTTTGACAAAGAGAGAGGGAGAAAACGATTCGGGCAAAGAAAGGAGAAATTCAGCTTTACAGTTAGTACCTAGGAGGAACTTAACAAATAACGTTTATCTCTATTATTGTAACTACTGTTTGATTTTTTTTGTTCATTTACCGATCGAGCAAATTCAGTTAACCAATAACTCTTGTTACCTGGCTCGTTTAACCTTTCATATGGTTATTCTTGGTAACAAGCACCTATCTCTATTTTCTCTCTTCAACACTTTCTTTCTTTAATGTAACTTTGAGGTGAAATAAAAGAGAATGTTGTTGCATACATTTTGTTATAGAATAAACACGTTTTTAAATTTTACGACAAATGCAGCAGAATGATGTAAACCTACTCTAAAACTGTAACTGGAACGTGCTTTCAATATGGATTACATTTCCAAGATGACGAAAATAGCTGTCGAGTTTCCACATTTTGGTGTATGCATCAAGCTGTGCTGTGTACTTTAAGGCGGGTGCAACAATCGTAAATCGATCGCTGAATATACTATCGCCTGAAACTAATTGATCCTACGAAGTAAAAACATTTTAAGCATTGATAATACTAGACTCTTGTATTTCTTTTGTTATCTTGTCTGCAGAAGTAAAAAAAAGACACCTACCAAAGAAGGGAACGAAAAAGGAAGAAAATGAGATGGCGGAAAATTGCATTGAAGATCAGGTACTTGTACGTTCTGCAGTATTGAGCTATCCCATTAGAAAAACTCTCAGTCTTATTAAGCTAGATGCTGTTACTTTCACATATGACAAAAAAATCTATTTATAAACATTAAGGCCATGTTACCCGAAGTAATTTTTTCTTGCAACTGGCTATGCAGCGCGCACGACAGCAGAGCACTGCGAGCTGCAGTAGACACTTTGTACGCTGCAATTTTGCTCGCAATATTAATTGCGAAAAGTCGAGGATTATGCTACCTTTGCTTCAACTTGCTTCGCAATATTTCGTTGTAAAACAAGTTGCAGAGAGGAGGCGTGACACGTGCAATTTTTTTGCAAGTTGTTTCGCAACAGCGTTGCGTTGCGAGTTGTGAGAAAAATTATCTCGTGTAACAAGGCCTTTACAGCGACAGTAACGTGTTATTTTTTCTTTATTACAAATAGCCATCAACACCAAAGAAAGCAAAGGTAGAAACTGAACCAAACGCAGCACCAATTACAGGTTAGAAATTTAATTAATATCAATGTCAAAAGGTGTAGTTTGCTTATATAACCAGGTTCATTTACGTTTGGCTTCCACTAATAATGTATTAATTTTAATCCGGTTTGTGTTTTCCTTACAGAACGAAAACAACAAAGTACGAAAACTACGAAACAAAACAGTACACTGAAAAGAAAAAGTGGACTGCCATCTACATTGGTGGAGAATCCGGGCGTAAGAAGAAAGTCAAGGAAGGCCGATATTAAAACCACTAAGAAAGAAGGAAAATCGAAAGTAAGTGGTATTTTGCAGGAAGATGGTAACGGTTGGAAGTTTCGACGGCTTGCTGAACATGCTCTTGTTCAGGATGATAAAGAAATGAAGAAAGAAAGAGAGAAAGAAAGAAAGAAGGAAGGAAGGAAGGAAATTAAGATCCTAGCATATCCATTTAAAAGTTATTCAATTCAAGAAGAGGCCTAGAATTTATCCCAGAAGATACTGCACTCCAACCAGTTTATCACCAGCTCTCCGACTTCAAAATGACGTCCACGTATGCATGATGACGTCGACGGACCTGAGTCAAGATAGCGTAAATTTCTTCCCGATGCCGGAAATGTAAATGTCGATTTGGAATGGTATTACAACGTGGCTGGAAATTCAAGTTTGAAGACTAAATTTTAGCCAAAGAATATCTCCCGCAATATTTTGTCCATTCTATGTTGTCGCTATGTAATCATTCTGCAGTTTATGAACTTTTTACCACTTCGTTTGGCTTAAACTCAGTCTCCAAACTTGAATTTCTAGCCACGTTGTGATGGCATTCTAACTTGACATTTAAATTTCCCACTCCGGGAAGAAACTTTCCGCCATCCTGAATGAATCTTTGACTACTGGGACCAGAACACCTTTCGGGCATCATGCCCATTGGCGTCATCATGCGTAAGGTCTATTGCGTTCCCAAACAAAAAACAAGTTTCAAAATATAATAATTAGAACTGCAAACTGTTAACTAACTTATCCCCAGTTGATCCTATTTTGTTCTTCTTTCGTTGCCCGGGCTCTGAACCACATTCCTAAGATTTCATTCCTGTCTAAATTTTGTATCAGGCTGCTGCAACCAAGAAGATTCAGGAATGTCTGAAAAGAAACATGGAACAAAGTCGTAGAACAGGTAAACTGCTTAATATTGTTTGCAATACACGTTAGGTTAGCTTCCTGTATTGATACATACCTATATTATCTTTATTTATCCACGGATACTATAACATTCACACAAGTATGCTATTCGTAATTCCAGAGAACCATCTTAAAATTAGCGTAAAAAGAAACCATTTACATGCAATATTCAAATCTAAAATACTAGAATTATGTGGGGGAGGGGGAGACTAAAAGTCAGTTACAAAAAAACTCTACTGAACTACGTTCGAGTTTGCACATCTTTTTCTTCGGTTGGAAGTGAGTTCCAAAGTACTAAACCTCCATATTTAAAAACTCATTTTGAGTACTTCTGTGTTGGATGTTGGGATGAAAAGGTTCTGATTGGAGCAACGAAGGTATTGTTGTACATCTCTTTCGATTTTGCTAAAAAACAATCAAGATATTCTGGTGCCATTTTGTTCATTGTATTGTACATCATCATCCTCATCAACAATTACGTCTCCCCGACTGGGAAATAGGACCCTATATTGTATTATACATTGTTGTGGCTAAATGTCTCTGCCTTCGTCCTCCAAGTTTTCCCAGTTTAACTGATTCAAAGTTGTAACCGACCTTTCACTTCATGTGATGTCAAAATTGCTTTTAGCAAACGCATGTAATTATTTTATATACTTTAGTCATAAACTTGTAAATCCCCCACAGTTCACTTTTTACTGCTACATTGTTTTAATGAATTATTGTTATTATTATTATTATTGTTATATTATCATCTTCATCAGCATCATCATCATCATCATCATTGTTATTGTTATTATTATTGTTATTACTATTATTATTATCATTATTATTAACATTATTATTACATCGTAGCTATTGTAAGTAATGATACGGAACGCCCAATTCTGAATTCAGGTCACAAGCCTAACAGCTTCATTTTGTACTTTTCCATTTTGAATTGTTCGCAGGTTCTGCCAAAACCAGTTCGGCTGTAGCACGTACATCACAATCCAGCATAAGGACACAGAAATTAAAGAGTGGGAAACAAAAGGGAAGTGAAAATGCCCCTAGGGTTGCAACAAGAAGATCTTCCAGGATTAAGAGCTATCGATGCTAGTGGTCTCAACATTGAAGCCTTAAATTTTATAACGTTTGAATGTTCTCTGTACGGTATATTCGTAAAAAGAAACGGAAAAGAGAAGACGTCCTGTGTTGAAGAGGAACGTTTACGGTTTCGTTTTTTAGTTATTAACTCTTGTTAACTTAAGCGGACATGGAGCTGTACTTTGATTTAAATATTGATAAAGAGATGTGGCAAGTTTCCTGATTCGGCGTGTTTACAACTATTTCAAAATAGGTGGACTTGTGAAAAGCGCAATACTGAGATCGCAAAGCAGGATGGGACCTCTAGTGTCTCCAATTGCTTAGCTGGTCTTAGTCTAATTTATCAAAATTACTTAGTTTTGTGCTTTGCTCGTTTCATTTGGTTCGTACTCAGGTCAATGGATGGCTTGTTTGGTAAAATTCGTGCGTGGTTTTACCCTTTGCAGATATCAACGTTTTATGAAGTAGCTGTACAAAGTTCCAGCGGAATGACACATGTTAACAGAGCTCGAAATATCCGCCGGTCAATATCCGGCCAGAATAAATGAGAATAAGGCCATGACCGAACAAATCTTTATTTTTTTAAAAAAAAAGAGGGAATGATCTATTATTTCGAGCCCTGCAGGTGCATTCGATTGACCGGAATAGGAAAATGTGGAATAAAATCTTCCTTCCGTTCAATCCAGCAGTATGCTTCTCTGGAAATATACAAACCAAGCTGTATGTTTCAACCTCGTCCTCATTCTTAATTTAGATAATCGTTTTTTTGTTTCTTGTTTTTTGAAATCTTCCCGAATGTAATATTCGTATTCCGATATATATCTATATATCTATATTCCGATCGAAACCCAGGCACCGTTACGTAATTATTTATTAGTCCTCGGAAAACTTTATATATATGGAATTCTCGAAAAAAGAATGTCTTTCCACAATTTACACCTTTCACACAGTTAATGAAACAAAGTATAACACTGAACGTTGTATTGCAATTAAAAATAACATTTATAAAAAATTCGAAACTAAATGGGGCTTTCTTGCAAATCTTTCGTATGACTGAGGGAGAATGACCTGTGACATATGTAGTATTTTTTGTTTAGTTACTGCACTTATATCCAAGTTGTAATTTCTGTCAACTGCAACAATTAATCAGCACATTTGTAAAATCTATAACAATGCAAAGGTAACAAAGAGAATAAAAAAAAAATTCATATTCCGAAATACGGTCAATTGAATGCGCCCATAGACCTCGTTCACACTACGCCGGGTAACCTTTTGTAGTGGCACGAAAACTTGGTCGGTATAGCCTGGTTCACACTTGTGAAATAAGCATAGCACAAGCATAAGAAATTTAAATAACAAAGGAAAAGGCAAAGGAATACCAAGTGTGTGACGTGATGGAACAAGCTCACATCAGCGTTCCTTTGTCTTTTCCTTTGTTATTTAAA